>JAUTDX010005824.1:0-23363 GCA_030844895.1 Ambrosia x helenae
GGTGTGGGAGGAAAGCAATAAAGAGCTAGAAAAATTACTCCTTTTAAAAAAATCGAGATTTGCATCAGAAGTCGAGAGTTAATTGGGCTTTAATGGGGGATGAAAATTCTAGTTACTTTCACCGGTGTATCAAAGGTAGAAGGGCGGCGAACGCGATTCCCGGGTGATTATGGTAGATGGAAAGTGGGTTTCTAAGCCTTCTTGTTAAAAAGGAGGGTGCTCCGGTTTTTTAGAGATCATTTTACTGAACAATGCTCTCGTAGACCGGACTTTTTGTGTGATAACTTGAAACAGGTTCCAGAGAAAAAATTGGCGATTTGATAGCTCCTTTTTCCAAAGAAGAAGTGAAGGCGGTCGTTTTTGACTGTGGCGCTGATAAGGCGCCTGGTCCAGATGGGTTCAATTTCAGGTTTATTATGCATTTTTGGGTCTTTTGGAAGAAGATTTTATGAAGATGTTTGACGAGTTCTTCCATTCTGGGTTTGATCAGTAAAGATTGCAGTAAGTCGTTTATTACTTTGATTGTAAAACTAAAACGCCGGTGGGGGTTAAAGGATTACAGACCGATTAATTTGATTGGGGTTATTAGCAAAAGCATTTTCCAAAGTGATCGCCGCTAGATTAAAGAATGTTATTGGGGATGTGATTTCAAACTCTCAGTCGGCTTTTATCAAGGATAGGTATATATTGGATGGCCGTTGGTGTTAATGAGGTCATTAGCTGGAGTAAGAAAAATAGGAATAATGTTTTCTTTTTGAAAATTGATTTCGAGAAGGCGTATGATATGTTAATGTTAACTGGGAGTTTCTTCTTGGTATTATGGCTCAAATGCGGTTTCCTCCTAGATGGTGTATGTGGGTTAAGGGTATTATTCGGTCGGCTCGGTCGTCTGTTTTGGTGAACGGGGCTCCGAGTTCGAGTTCCAATGTCAAAAGGGGCTTAGACAAGGAGATCCGCTTTCTCCATTTTTATTCCTTATAGTTATGGAGGCGTTGGCTTGTTTATTTGCTAAAGCTAGTGATTTGGGGATTTTGGAGGGTTTAAAGCTTCCAAATAATGGCCCGATCATCTCCCACATGTTATACGCTGATGACGCTTTGATTTTGGGTAAGTGGAATGTTAATAATATAGTGTTACTAACCGTTTACTTCGGATTTTCTATTTGTGCTCGGGGCTTAAAATAAATATCCATAAGTCAGTTCTTTTTGGATTGGGGGTGGAGGATTCAGAAGTGAATCATATGGCTAACTTGTTGGGATGCAAAGTTGGGAATTTGCCTTTTGTTTATTTAGGCATTAAGGTGGGAGCGAACATGAACGAGTTTGTAATTGGGATCCGGTGTTGGACACAGTTCGTAACCGTTTAAGTTCTTGGAAGGCGAAGACTTTGTCTATTGGGGGTCGTCTAACTCTCCTAAAGTCTGTTTTGGCTAGCCTCCCGGTTTATTATTTCTCTCTATTTAAGGCCCCAGCGAAGGTTATTGAAGATATTGAAAAATTAATGCGTAAGTTCTTATGGTGTGGTTGTAAGGAGGGAAGGGGTATTTATTGGGTTTCGTGGGATGTGGTCACAAAACCGATTAAGGAGGGGGGGTTGGGTATTTCGAGGTTGGTTGAGGTTAACTCGGCTTTGCTTGGGAAGTGGGCTTTCAGATTTAGAGTGGACCCGGATGCGATGTGGAGGAAGTTTATAGAATACATTCACGGAGGCAGGAATAGATGGAGTTTCCTTCCCGTGAAAAGCAGTGTTCCTGGTTGCTGGAAGAGCATAGTGAGACACTTGGAAGGCGTTTCTGTTAATGGGGTATATTTTAAGTCTTGTTTGCGGGGTATTCTTGGGAATGGCGAGAAGATTAAGTTCTGGAGAGACAATTGGATTGGCTCGGTTCCTTTACAGGAGAGATGGCCAGTCTTGTTTCGGTCAGATTTAAACAAAGACGACTGCGTTCGAGACAGGTTTAAAATGGTGGGAGATAAGGCAGAAGTTGCGGATTCTTGGGTTATGAAGTTGTCTTCAGTGGAAGCTTTCTCGGAAGGCCAAGATGCGGAGTCCTTATTGTCTAAGATTCAGTTTACAGGTGGGTCGGATAAGTGGGTCTGGGTTCCGGATAAAGATGGGGTTTTTTTCGGTCGCTGCTGTGAAGTCGTGGCTTCGTGGGAAGGAGGCTAGGCAGGTTTCAGCTCCTGTGAAATGGGAAAAATGGTTGCGATTAAAGTAAACTTATTTGTTTGGAGAATGAATCTTGATCGTTTACCAACTCGTACGGCTCTGCGAAGAAGGAATGTTTCTATCCCGAATTTGGAGTGTCCTCTTTGTGAGTCTGATGAGGAATCAGTGCAGCATGTGATGGTAAATGTGGAGTCTCGTTCGGCGTTTGGTTTTTATCTGGAGTTGGTGTAGGCTAGGTGTATGCAGCTTTAATTCGCTTCCTGAGCTGCTGCAAATGCGGCTGGTTGCTGCTAATTCCAAGTGGGAGAGGAAGGTTTTCAGGGCATTTTCAGGATTACTTGTTGGGCGATTTGGAATGAGCGAAACAAGGAAAGTGTTCAACAATTCGGTGCCTCGGGTCGTTGATATTGTTGCTGCAGTGAAAGCCTTGTCTTTTCTTTGGTTTAAACATAGAACTAGATTTAAAAATGTGGTTTGGAATGATTGGGTGAAATACCCGTTGTATTGTTTGGATGGTTTATAGGCGATCCTTGATTTGAGGATGTGCCTCTGTTGATATTGAAGTTAATTTCCAAAAAAAAAAAAAAACCTTTATTAATTTCTCTTTCATGTTTCCTCCATAACTTTTAAGCGTTAATATCTTTTATATACGAGATTTTTTAAAGAAAAAAATTACACCAAATTAACGAGCGTTTTATTATCTTTCCAACGAATACAATAGTTCTATATAAAAAACGGAGAAAAAAATGACTATTTTTGTAACCCGACAGATATTGTGTTAGGTTTGGGATTAGTTTAAAAAATTGTGGGTTTGGGTCGGGCCTGGGATTAGGTGATACCCGAAACCACATACCCAAATACCCGAATATATACCCGATCATATACCATGAATTTTTTAACGCATCACATACCCTTAGACTAATGCGTTCGATATTTCAATAATAACTTTTTTTTTCCTTATTTCATGTTAGTTCTTTTTAGAATGATCGATTACAAACTTCCGAATTCATTTGACATTATATAATATTTTGTAATTACACTAGATTTATACCCGGTGTAGAGATTCGTTTTTTTTATATTTTGAATATGATAATTATGGCAGAAATTTGTTTAAAATAAATAATAATAATATTAATAATAATATTCATTAATCATATGTTGGCAAGTTATTAATTATGTTGCCATATTAGATATTTCAACCCGGGACGCTCCCGGGATAAAAACTAGTTAAAGATAAATACATTCAGTACTGCAATTGTACAAAGCATGGCAACACCCCCTTTAACCTAAAGGTTCGAGCCCTCGTTTGTCTTTGTTTTGTTGTTACTTTTTTTTTAGCTTTTTTATGTTATTATTTATTCTTTTTTTTTTAATTTTTTCAGCCTTTTTTTTCTTAAGTTTTTAGTTTTAACTATACTTCTAGCAAAATTTTAACTTATTCTTCATGAAGATCCTATTCTATAAAGGAACATTTTATTGATAATATTCTACATTCTCTTTTTCCTTCATAACCGTTATCACTATCTCGATCATTTCATTATTTTGGCATCTTTGTAAGATATTCAATTTGGAGCTCGGAAATCAGAATTGAGTGCGTGTTGTCGATATTTTAAATACACAACCGCGTATTCTGACAATATATACGGATAAAAATTATGAGTCCCGTCGCGAAGTGCGGGTAATAATACTAGGTTATAATAAATATTATTTAGTATTTTTTATGTAATAACATAAATAGCATGTGTGTGTTAAAGATAATTAAAACAGTAAAAAGAGAACCACCAAATCCTACACCAGAGGATAGACTCGGGCGAATACTTACAAGACCACACTTCTAAACATCAACCTAAATCAATAAAGCAACGCCATTGAGACCATTTTAATAATAAGGATTTATATCGATACTTAATCCATAAAAACCCTAGGGTTTAATCTCCCCAATTACCTTATCCAGAGAGGGAGAATGCTGACGGAAAACTACTTCGTTCCGCATCAACAATTACATAGTCTAATACACCATAAGACTACTCACTAGAGCATCTTCAACACTGACAATTGTTGGATTTTACATACCAAACCCAATTCAAATAGACTCACTCACTCACCAATTGGAGGTTTGGAATAGGTTATTGTTGAAGAAAAAATAGGTTTAAAATGGTTGAGGTTTAGAATCATATGACGTGCTGATGTGACGGGTTTGGTCATTATACTTTGCCACCGTTGGAGATGCTCTTGTATACTAATTATATAACTCGCAGATTAATCATATAAACAATGTTTTGTGCTAAGATTAAAATATAGCTAGCTAATCATCAATTAGTCCATCATAGCCATTTCAAGATAGAAATATATCCGTACAGAACCGAGGTCATTCAACCATACATCATTATCACGTATTCTTTATACTGTTCATGTGTCATCTCATACAAAGTCAAAATCTTGATTCTTTAATTACATTAGTTATTATAGCAAGTGTGGGCATTTTACTTGTCCGGTCTTCATGTGTACCGGTCAGTAACATTGTAGCCCTCATTCGATTTTGTTCATGTCTAGATTGCCGGACCTCAATTGGAATTCATTGGTCCCCCCTACACACATATATACATACACACACATATAATAATTTTTATTGGGGTTTGTGCATTGAGATGTGGAAAAAACGGAGATTTCTGAAGGAGGCTTATAAATCTGTTGTGACGCTGACAGGGGCGGATTCACTGTTTCAGCGGGGTGGGCATGTGCCCACCGTCCAACTACACTGCATGTATGTATGTATATATAAATATATATGTTTTTCTTTTTTTTTTCCCGACGAGTAAAGACGTTTGTATCATAGGGAGCGAGGTCTCTGTGTATTGTAAAACTAAAATGGTTCAAAAGAAGAAGATAACTAAGAATTTTTTTTATCTACCAAATTTCAAAAGTTGTGTCAGTAAAGCACGAGTAATGGGCTGTTTGGTAGCATGTGTTTGATTAAGTGCTGAATCATTAAGAGGGTCTGAATGGTTAAGAGGCTCTGAAGTCTGAACAATAAGTGTTGTTCGGTTGAACCTCTGAATGACTGTGTAGAATGACCTTTTCACCCCCAGCACATATTTTTACACAAAAAACCCATATACTGATCATTTTGGCACATGTGATTTAGATAATGGTTGAACGAAGTAAACCCACTTCACAAATTCAAAACCTAATTTTAATTTTTTGAAGAAGTACCTGATATACAGTGGGTGGTGGATGTTTTTTTTATTAGGGTAGAGAGTATGCACGTCTTTATTCTCATTCAGCTTCTTTTAGTTGCTTAATGGTTAAGAGCTGAATAGAACCATTCAGATGTTATTTTTTTATTGAAATAAACACTCTTAGGGTATGTTTGGCAAGGAGCTTTTAAGAGCTTTTAGGAGCTTCAAGCTTCAAGCTTTTAAGAAAAAGCTCCTACTCAATAAAAAAGCCTTGTTTGGTTGAAGGAGCTGGAAGCTTTTAGGTTGGAGAAAAAGCTCTATAGTGAAAAGCTACTAGTAGTAGCTTTTAAGAAAAAGCTCTACTAGCTACAAGCTTTTAATTAGTAAATGACACAAATACCCATTCTATTTTAAAAATAAAATAAAAACCTTCTTTACAAGCTTTTAATTATGCCCATTTTGGTCATTTTATACATATTATCAAAAGCTCCAGCTACCCTGCCAAACACAAAAATATATTTAAAAAGCTTCTAGCTACCAGCTTCCAGCTAACAGCTTGCAGCTACCAGCTACCAGCTTGCAGCTACCAGCCTCCCACTACAAAAAAATTGCCATGTAGCGGCACACAAAAAAATGCCACTAAAAGCAAAGAAAGTGCCACAAAAGGCACCTACAGGAATGGGCGGCACACAAAAAAAGTGCCACCAGAAGAGGTGTCACTAAAGCCTTTTAGTGGCACTTTAAAGAAGTGCCGCTGCAGATTTTTAGGCTTTTAGTGGCACAACCGTTACTTTTGTGGCACAATTTTTTGTGTTAGTAAAAGCTATTCTTAATTGCATATCCATGCCACTTTTAGTGGCACTTTTATTTTTGCCACTAGATAAAAGACTTTCAAAGCACAATTTTTGTCGTACAAACTAGTCTAGTTAAATATACATCGAATTAAATGCCACTACAAACGTTTATCTTATTAATCAGATTAGTGAAGATCGTTGATTGTTTACAATGTAAAATAAATTAAGAATGTAAAATGTGGAAATCATTATATCACAACATTTATTACAAGTTCAATCCAAAACATATTACAAATGTACGAGACAGGTGAAAGTGTTCTTTTGAAGCCGGCCATGAATCTTTTATCTCACACTTCACATGCTTTCAACTCTGTCATCAACCATATAATCAAACATTAATGTAACTAGGTGTAATGACGACATGTGTTGCGCGATTTAAAAGCAGTTTTAATTACTGCTGGTTAACGTGTTTTACAAAATTCTGGTCATTATACCAGCAGCCATCATACATAAAGCATCAGTTAGAAGAAACATGGGTTCACCTGTTGGCTCGTGATCCGTTTCCTGTTATCTGGAAATGATGATTTGTGCCACCTAAAGACAACAGTTGATTGTATTTATTAGCAAAAGGTTAATCCAAAACATTGATAAAAGAAGTTATGAATTACAATCCTATAAAACACAACTTTAGTTTTAGAGTGTAATCAAGAGGCATAAGCAAGTCAATAAGCTTAGATTTTAGTTGTTTCTTAGCATCATCTTGTCTTGTTTCAAATCTTTTCTTCCTCCTGTAAACAATAGCATAAAAGCAGTGTTGGTTAGAGCTTGTTTTAGAGTTTATAACAACTCTAGCACAATTCAAGTTCTCAATTCTCAATCCTTTAAAATTGATCCTGGTTCTAAAGCACCCAGATTCATGAAAGAAATCAGCCTTACACAGAGGCTGAATCATATGGATTGACTCAAACCAAGGTTCCGGCGAACGTACTTTGCGCTTCACCGTTTTCATCATCATAGCCAGCAACAATTCAAAACAACAAAAACAATCAAAGACATGGGAAAACACGTAGCGACAAATTCAGGTATCACGGGAAAATTACATCATTAATTCATTATTTAAAAAATAGATCATAGGATCATTAAAAAAACCTTCAGTACAGATTATGTTTTAGGAGTTGTGCCTTAAAAAGATTTTGTTTTTTCATGATTTTCAATATGGGAATCGAATGTTGTCTGGGTCGCTAATCTTAGTGTCTGGGTATAAGTTTTATGGATTAAAATCAGTATTGGTGTTAGAATAAAATGAGTAGTGTCGATATACCTGATGATTGAACAGGGGAAGTATCACTGCTGATGTGCCTGACATTGTTCATGTTGGTGCTGCTGGTTGTGATCTTGATAATTAATTAGTGATATCCTTACCCTTGAGCTCATAAATAAGAATATCTTCACCAGTATTAGCTACAACTGCAGTTTACGGCTTAAAATTTAACCCAAAGTTTGCACAAATGAAACATAGTTTGAATAATCGTTTTAAAAAAATGTGAACCACAGTCAAACAACAAATAGCTGGACAATTGATTATAAAAAACTCATCATAATCAGTTCCTAATTAGGAAACTAACAAACCTAGTAAAAAGAATCCTCGAGTAAAATGATACAAACAAAATTTTCACACTTGTCACTGTGGTGATGTGGGTGAAACAATGAATGAAAAAGCGAAATACTATTTAGAAATTAGACAGTAAACCTTTGAAGAGTTATCTCCATATAAAATGATTCCAGATGTTTCATGACGTTTGCATTGTCAATAACTAATATATTAGAATAATTTAATCTATCCTTTAGCAATCAATAAAATAGGTAGCTTCCATTTATATTGACAAATGACTTACCTTTGCCACTGTCAATAAATTGTTGGAATATCTTCTAAGTTTCTTGTTCTTCCAGCAGGATGGCAGACCGAAAACCTTAACCAAACACAACAAAATGTTATTACTGAATTATGTTTACTAACAATGATAATAGCGCAAATTTAACTCATAGATCGGACTGACTTATCTTCAAACCTTCGACCTAAATAACGTGTATTCCAACCTTTTTAATTAGGGCAAAACTAATAAAGCAAGTTAATTTGAGGAGTACGACAAAGTTTGTAGTACCAGGGTGTGATTACAAAAACTGGCAGCAAGGTTAATTAATACTTAATAGTATAGTAATAGCACTTGAACATTCAACAAACAATGTCAAGCCTAAACATTCAAGTTTCAACAACTAAATATTCAAGTGTGGAAAGTTTAAAAAAAAAACACACAAACCTAAAAGGGGAATGGCCAGCAGATGGAGTCCAAAGACAGACAGACAAAAGCAAAGGCAGTCACTGATAAGCACAAGTGGAGTCGCGTCGCAACCTCACAGCTCTGCACTCTGCAGTAAGCAGCGTAAACCAGCAGATGGAGTCCAAAGACAGCGTAAACCTGTCAAATCATGATACAAATTGTGTTATCGCAGCTGTATTCAGGTATCGAATGTGATTTGTAGCACACAATGACGTAGCCAACAGTTATGTGTTTTATTCTTTGATTAAAGATATATAGTTGTATAGTCCTTCTGATTTCCAAATCAACGCTTATTCATGTGTGGCTGTAACTAATACCAGTAACATCAAATAATAATACACATAAATACCTCGAGTCCATTGGCTAGTGAATGCATGTTTTGTGACCTAATAAGACACCCATCTTCAGATGTTTGTTCAAGAGATCCGCCACAATGCTTCCACATAAGATCCGCCTAAAACAACAACAACAACAACAATAATAATCATCCAAACGACGACATTCGTTCCAACCGCTCCATATACAACCGCTTCACATCATCCACAAAACTCGATTAAAAAATCAACAATATAATGTTGCACCAAGATAGAACTATAACTCGGCTATAAACTCCGCGAAGCTCTACTAATCCAAGCTTGTCCCTAACATACAAAGGCATCAATACTAACTTATCTCTGCTATAAGAAAAACTAACTTCATAAAATAACAAAATGCAAAAAAAAAATGGTCTATAACAACAATACACCAATCATAATCCATTTCCAAGATAATAACAAAGATTACGAATTGATGCACAATAAGTCAGTACCCATTTGTTCACAAGATAAATGCATCAAGAACATAACTTTTTTTCAATAATATAAACACTTCATCAATGGTACCCATAAATATTTTAAAAAAATATATAAAATCCAACTGTAACAAAAAAATAATAAGTGAGGCAAATGGTCGAACACCTGCTGTGCATCTTTAAAAACACCATAACCACTACAATACATATGACCCACCAACACCTGCATACTAATGTCACCAGCTTTAGCCTCCTTAAGGGTATCTTGAAACCACCTTCTAGAACACTCTAACACCACCTCTGCCAACGGAATCCGTCGGTTAATCGATGAACTCTCTTCCATTATCTTTAGCATTTGTTGCTGCTTCTCTGAGTGAACAATCCGGACCCCTTTTGGCTTTGCGTGTTCAGGTGCAGGGACGGCCCGGGTTTTGTTGGAAACGGGTTTAGGGATTCGTTTGGATTGGTGTTGGGTTCGGTTTGAGGTTATTATTTTGGTGAAATCTTGAAGCTTTGCCGATGAAATGGATTTTCCCATAAACGAAAGACAAGAAATTGGGTATAAAGGATTTGTTTTGATACAATGATTGTGATCTTTGACAGGAGGGAATAATTTTTTGGGGAAATTTTAGTCGAGGGTTTCAAAAGAAGGGAAAATGATTGGAATTTTGGGAGGGAAGGTATTAGCGGGATAATGAAATTTTGAGGGGGAAGGTAATGGGAGGGTCGATAAGAAATTTAGAGGGATAAACCACATCTTTTTTTAGGTTAATTTTTTTAATTTTTGGGTTTTAATTCAATAAATAAAATTTTAATATAACGAAATTATCTTTTACTTAGTTTTTTTTTGTTTGAACCGTAATGAACGACATGTCAACCATCGTGACACCGAGTGTTGTTGCCAAGGTCGACCACTCGACTGCCGCAACCCCTTGGCTTTCCCAGATGTTCGGAAACCCGACCTCCACCCGCTCGAAGGCACGATAGTTGATTAATCGGTAAAACCTCGTCTCTCATCCTAGTAGAACCGGTGCACTCGTATTCGTTCTTCACCAATGGAGAGAGTGGAAATTGAACCTGGGTCACAAAGAACACCAAGTTTTTCCCCAACCACTCAACCATTATTTCATTAACATCTTTAACTTAGTTAAAAAAAAATGATATTAGTGGCACATGATTAAATGTCACTAAAGCGTGTATCAATCAATTATGGCATACTCAAAGTGTCACTAAAAATCAAATTTAGTGGCATAACAGTTAAATGCTACTAAAAGTATGTGTTAAACAAACATGGCATACAAAAAGTGTCACTAAAACCCTAATTAGTGTCACAAACGTTAAATGCCACTAAAAGCGTGTGCCACTAAATGACAATTTTTTTGTAGTGTCCAGCTAGTTTTGCCAAACATACCCTTAATCTGAATGATTAAGAGCTTAATCATTGAGAGGCTTATTAAAAGGCAAACAAACACCCCCTAAGTGACCGTAAGTGACAGTGGCCCTACATCAATAACTATCTATATTATTTATTAGTATTTTATTTGATATAATAAAAATCTTTTTTTATTTTATTTAAATCTTTACTTCTTAATTTTCCTTACATTTAATTAGTTAATTGTCTATTATATTTTGTATTCTTAGACAAGAGATTTTGTTGATATATTTTTGATAAAATAGAGATATATTATTACACAAGGTATGTAAGACATTCATTCTTAAAAAGATAATCACTATACAGTTAGTTATAAATCAAAATTTGAACTTCTATTAGGCCCATTTAATAATTTCTGGTTCCGTCACTCTGTATCTTTCGTTTATTCAGTATGATTATATCATACGATTATTAGCGGTTTATATTGTATCTTGATTTAATCTAATTATCACCTATTTATAATATGATTTAACTTGCTATCTAGTTAACACTAGCTTATATTACAAGCTGATTTGTTATCCTATTATCGTTAAGTGGATAAGCATGAATTAGTTTTAACAGACCGATTTTTACTTGACTTGTTTTGGTCTGCCTTATTTTAACCCAATAAAATTGTGCCCCCCGTAAAAATAAATTCTAAATCCGCCACTGGACGCTAAGGTGATGGTTTATTTAGGTTTTGATGATTTGTACATTGTGGGTGCTGTTAAATTAGACTACGTTCCAAAGATTATTTTGCTGTTGATTAGCTATGCGTGTATGTAATTAAAAATGTGCTAAAGACTGATACCTGATAGGTTAGTTAGTTAAGCAACTGATGTAGAGAAAGTATTGGAAGACAACATCTTGTCACTATAACATTGAGAGAGAGTAGGGAGGTCGATTTTATGAATGGTAACTGTGTTACGATTATAGCATGAATATTGTTTCAATTAATTAACATGACTTATATTAATATTCACATATGTTGAAAAAAGACATATACATACAACAAAAAAGAATAGCCGTACACTTTATGTCTTTATGTAACGAAATAATGCATGAACCCTACTTTGCTATTTTGTAGCTTTTTTCTTTACAAATTTGGTAGCTAATCACGTCAATAGACATTTAGACTTAATAATCAGTCTGGGTCAGAAAATGTATTATTTGGTTATATGACATTAAACGCTTTTCTTGTTTCTTTGCTAGCGTTTTAATGTTAGAAAAAGATAATAATACTTCAAATAAAATATATTTTATTCAAAATCAAGAATAATACCCACAAATCGATTTTTTTCTTACTAAGAAGGATAGAGATTAGATTTTCTTTATTTTATAGAACAAAATAACGATTTATTTTCTCTCAAAAATGATGTTTTAGCTTTGGTTTTTTTGGTTCATATTTATGATTCACGAGTTTTGTACGTGGACTGTGATATTTAACTTTTTTTATGTTAATTAACCATTATTGCTGGAAAATAAACATTGATTAATTAATATTTTTGTTTCTTGTTTGTGGTTTTGCCTATGGAAGGAAAAATAAGGGAAAATAAAAATGACCCTTAAATATTGAATGCTGATTATTTTAGTTTTAATTATATTATTTGGAGATTACATGTTCGTGGTTTTACCCGGACTCCTTCACTACATAGAAAAATTTGAAATATATTATTTAAGTTTTAATTACTTTAATTCTTCAATCAACTATGTTATCTATTGAATATTGAATGCGGATTATTATTATTATTATTTTTAACAAACCAGCTATAGCATATCATATATACGAGAAAGCCGAACTTTTTAACAAGAGGCTAGAAAGCAGGTCCAAACCAAAACGTCCACCAATATATCATCAAAAGATTAAAACATGTTTATATCGAGTTTATACCACCTATCTAATGTCAATGTCTTCCATGCAACCCGCTCTAATCTTCACACAAAAATAGGCGCATTCCTATATTTCTTCAAGCAAGTCTGTAGACAGGGCTGAGTGTTTCTTGAAAATTCTCTTATCTCTTGTCCCACCAAATCAGTCTTAGCGACATCATGATAATCATAGAGATATTGCGTCTTCCATTTTTCTGCATCTTCCTATCAGCTACCGCTTTTAACATGTCAATAATTGAGTTGCACAACACCAAGCCTGTAAGCTCTACCCAAACCTCCATGGCCCACCAGATGTGTTTAGCAGCGACGCAGTTGGGACCAACACGTGGTTTACTGATTCCTCTGCGTACCCGCATCTCGCACATCTTTGATTCCTAGTTTGTCTACCTCTACAGTTCAGTTCAACAATTGCACGAGTCCTTCCCGTCAATGCCTTCCAAACAAACATATTATCTTTTGGGAACACCCAATTGGAACATTTCTTTCAAGTGTTCGTGGACCCATTTAGGACTTCAACACTTAGTTCTTTTTTTGACTATTTTAACCTAAAAAGTGTTCACGTTATCCTGACCCCAACCCCGTTTAACTTTATCTGTGTTGACCTGCATCTGCTGCAAGGCACCCATAAAAAAAAAACTCTTTCCATTCCACATATGAAGCCGGATGGCGGACCCATTTCCACGCCCAATTGGTTCTGGTACCTGATTGGACATAGTTATCTTTAAACAAGGCTATGTTTTTAGCTTCAATATTTATCACACAAAGGAGCATTACCCACTCATATATCAAACCGGAATCGAAGCTAACAACCATCCCCCAGCACAAGAACCAACCTCTGGTCCGGATCTGTGTTGTGTTATCGACAATCATTCCCAATTGAAACTACTATTTTCCACACGCCATTTACAGACAAACTTCTTCAAAAGAAGTACATCATTTCTCCATTTTCTACCTTGAATGGCTAGAATCACCTAGCCCACAACTGATTTCCATACTCTCTTAATCTTCACCACCACTTTAAAAGCACGGACAAGTTAGCCTCTTTCAATCCTCGTATGCCTAAACATCCTCCCCCCTCCAGCTTCGATCACTATAATAAATAAGAAATGAGATAATGGGTCTCCTTAGCGAAGACCCCTTTCCAACTTAAAATCTTCTGCAGTAGATCCATGCAGATTATAAGTCCAATCTTTATTCTTAATTAATCTTGATAATTTACATGTCATTAAAAAAGCTAAACTCGTGACAAATAAAGTAAAGACATATCTATTAAGTATACAAATACAAATGCAAAAATATATAATCCATTTTCATATATACACAAAGTACCAAACAAAGTAATGACATTACATCCCATTTACCACAAGTCATTTTCATTTAACAAAAAAATACCATATCTATTTATGGTACATTTTGTTTATGACATGACAAACATAACGTTAACATATCATAACCAAACTTAATTATGTGCATATCTTTACAGTCCGGCTGTGTATGGTAGTCCGGTCCCCGGAATCCATGAACCACCATCTATAAAATCACCAACCGTAAACTTCATCGCCTCGGTCGCACTTGTTATAACATGATATCCCGGCCACTTGACTCTACCACCAGTGCTTGCACCCGCACCAGTGTTCATGTATTCACCATAATACAATGTCTTTAAAGCGAAACCGCCACTCCAAGGTAGCCAGCCAGCCGAGTTGATTAAACTATCAAGAGAACACTTCATGAACACGGTTCTTGAGTATGCCTTCCACGGTCGACCAAGAAAGGTCTTGACCGAACCCAAGGAGCCTCTTAAATCAGAAGCGGCTGTGACAACCGAGTTGTGGATAATAATGCCAGTATTTTGGTTCGGGTCAGAACGGGCTTGAGCAGTGATGGTGTTGGCTTGACCGCCCATTGGTTTTCGTACGTATATGTTGCAACTTTGGAGGACTGCGGCTGCGTTACCAAATATGAAATCTTGTGTCCCGTATACTTGGCAGTTGCGGTAAAATTGACGTCCCGAGTATACGTATAACGTGTCTTGGTAGCCCTTAAAAGCGCACGCAAACACGACCGACATGTCTGATCCGGACCGAAAGGCTACGGCTTGGTGCTTTGAGGGTCCAGCCGTGTTCTCAAAGGTCATGTCTCTAGCGATGAACCCGGCTCCAGACACACCTAGTTAATGTAACATATTAATTATTAGACCAATAAGTTATTTGAAACATTATTCAATGAAAAAATAACTTTATTTATTATACTCAATCTGGATACTTTTTATTCATGTTTTAAACTTTTAAGTAGGCCTAGGTAATTAATTTTCATGCTATTTGTAATTTCTAACACCTTATAAAGTTTAACAAACCGGACACATTTATTATAGTTGACATCCTTGCCCGTTTAAATAAACAGGTAGTGTGCGTGTTGAAATTTTTAATTAGTTTAAAATTAAAATAAAAAGAATATATTTTATAAGGTCAACCCGTTTACAATCTCACTCGTATATGATTGGGTTCAGGGGCGGACCTGGTATGGAACTAGGTGCCAGCGTACGTTGTGGCTCAACTTCGGACGCGTAGTGGAAAATTTGGTTTTATTTTTACGAAATTTGGAAAACGTTGCTACTAAAATGAAAAAAAAATGAAAAACGTTACTACTGAAAAACATTTCTATATCAGCCACTGATTGGGTTAAGTTACAATCCGACAGCCCGACATACTTGTTTAGATAAATGGGTTACATCAGTCGTGATTTTAAACGTTCCCGGTTTAGAATTAATTTATTTTTAATACAAATAAGCATATGATTTATCAACCACCCTATGAACCTGAGTCTTCTAATGCGACATAATTGAACCCACTCATAAGTATCTAGATAATGTTTAATTCAATTACAATTTCTGTTTAATATTTTTTTCTTGTCTAATCGTATAATTATCTTTATTTTGCATGGTATATATTAGTCTTCTTTTAAGCACATGGAACAACACTTAACCACACCTATTAAATGACAATCGAGACATATATGACATGCATGATAATGACAATTAGTTATTTGAAAAAAAAGTCCTAAAAATAAATTTGTTAATAATTTGTTAAAAAAACAAACAAACAAACAATACGTGACAAGTTGACTCACCAAAGGTTGCAGACCGAAAAGTTGTCGAACCATCATCGTTATTTTTGCCACTAGTAACGATTGTAGAACCCATACCCTCTCCAACAAGCATCAAATTATGCATAGTTTTCTTGATGTCTACATTCTCCTTGTACACACCCGCTTTCACAAGTATAACAAATCTTGAGGTTCCTTTTCTAAGCTTAGGCACGGCCAAGATGGCCTCGGATATGGTCTTGTAGTTACCTGACCCATCTTGTGCAACCACAAGATCGGCCGAGGTGGTAGTGGAGGGGGTTGCAAGAAGCTTTCTATCACTTTTAGACAACCATTTTGGGAAATTTGTTGTATCCTTGAGTTTTCTACCTTTTTGTTGTTTAGAACTAGTAAGTAATGGAGTTAAGGCTTTGTTTATAGCAAGAGAGTTGCTAAGGTACTTGGATAAGCCACTTAAAGAAGCTTTAGAAGTTTGAAAGTGAGAAGACAAGTGAAAGTCATGAAAACCATTTTGGCATGTTTCGTGGTTGGTAGAGGCCGAGCTAAGCCATGTTTGGATATCATGACTTGTTGGTGGAGCCAACTGAACGGTTTAGTTGATAAACTGTGTCATCGTATAGCTCCAAACAGTCAGTCCAAGCTGACTTAGCACGTGGTTCAAACGAGCTCATGTCCATACCCATAACAAGCTTATGGGCATGTTTGGCGTGAGCCAAAGTTGACATGAGGGTCGCTTTGCGAACCTCCAATGGAGTTTCTATACTAGTCTTTCCAATCAAATATGTGCATATTTCGGGATAAGGGGCCTTACCGCATACCGAAAATGTCGTTGTTGGATTGGCACCATGAACCACAACAACAAAAGGAGTGAGAATAGTTACAAGAACATGAAGAAAGGTGATGTGTTTAGCCATATATTTATGGTAGCTAATAAACATCTAATTAAGAAATGGTTTTGTTATATGAAAATGAGATGAGGGTCGGTTTCTTTATATAGGCTCAAAATTCACAAATTAATACGACGGGCCATGCAAATTTTCAATTATCTAATGACGCTTTTGTGATTATTTATTATTATTATTTTTTATAAAATTATTTTTGGATATATCTTCTTAAGTTTGTGATAATTAGATTTGTTAATTATAATACTGATTGACATATATATTAAGTGTGATTTTGAGTGTACACCTATATAGGCATTAGGTAAAACTTACATACGTTTTCTTATCAAGTTCCTATTCTATTGTGCAACTTGCTCTTATTACACATACCCTTAGTCTCCCTGTCAACATCTCTTTATAGATATATGTCTCTAAGTCTCTTAATGGGATGGTACATTTCAAGTCACATGTCAGCAAAAAGACACATTTTCCTCTTTGTTCTTCCATACATACAAGTCTCGACAAAAACATATCATTTTATTATACGTATATGCGCACAAATCAGTGGCGAAGCTTGGTTCTCGAATTGAAGAGGGCCGGACTCAAAAAAATTTTGATCAGTAGTGGCCGGAAGATCAAATCGGACTCAACCCAGAGTCAATTTACCTATGTAAATCACAAATTTCTATCACTGTGCCAAAAAAACAGGGGGCACCCTTGACCCTTTAAATCTTGCGCCCCTGGCACAAATAATCATGCATATTTTATGAATGGCTGCGACAATCTAGATTATCAATTAGAGCTAGCATCTCCAGCGGAGAGCCCACAAATGTCCATGAGTTAAGATGGAAGAGGGAGGGGGTAGTTTTCCAAGACCGAACTCTGTGTGAACATAGGATCTATGAAGGAGAGGGAGTTTTTGCGTCCGTGAGGTTTTTAAAGACAAAAACTAACGTGAAATTCGTTAGTCTGCAAGATGAATTGATATAAAGTAATGGTTAGGCTGTGTTGGCACAACACAACCAAAAATGGATAAAGTAAACATAGACTCTTAATGAGAGTCTCTCATGTATTGAAAATTTTATTATTGTGGTGTAAGGGTCTTGAGTGTGACAAGCTACCGAATTGCCTAACACAACCATACATCAGTCTACTTGAACACGGAAGTGCGAGTTTAAAGGTTTATACATACATATATATATATGACAAGTTATATTAGTCATGATATCTATTATTGTGATCGGATGATGAAAATTTGATAATTAACCGATCATTAATTTGGTGGTTTTTATATTAGGATGTTACGATCTTTAGGTTTTCTCGTAGCTACAAATATTTCTAACTGTACGTTAGTTCCTAGCTAAAACAATAAATAAGCATGCCTAATTAAAGCCAATGAAGCCACAGCGGAGTGGTGAAGGTGTGAGAGTTTTTCCCACAGGTCTCAAGTTTGAGCCTTGAGGTTTCCCGCACTGGGATAATCAACCCTTGGGTCTGGGGTGGGCCAGGCTGTGCCCCTGTCTTTGCCACTGGGGGGTCGGTTGGTGGGTTTGGCCGGTATAAAAAAAGCCTGCCTAATTAAACAAGCTTGTTTTGGTAATACGTTTCTTAAATGGATGGCAATTGAATTATTTGATTAAATGGCAAGATATGCATGCACACATTAATTAACCATGTATTAATTAAGAATATGTGAATAGTATATAGCCCTCTGCCTCCGTTCTTGTTGTAGAGTAGTAGTATGGGAAATGATAAATAAAGCCTAATCTTTTTAAGGTGTCAGAGTCGATCCTTAATCTTACCGGGTTTTGCTGATTTTTCACTTTCGTGCCTTCGGGTGGGTGGGGGTCAGGTTTTACCGGAACTGGTGGCTTATTGGGTTCTGGCTACCTAGCGCTACCTGTGGGCGGACACCTAACACGTGTCTTCACCCAGGGGCGTATGTGGTGCTTTTGTAACCAATTGGTGGGTACTCCGGATAGTCGGGACATCGTTTGTTGGCCATTAAAAAAAAGTACAGCCCCCTCTCATTGATTGAGAGGGGTGGTGGCAATTATATATATATATTTTTTTGTTTTTCACAGCATCACTTAATAATAAATATACTTGGTTTTATGTTAAAACACAAGATTGTTTGGTGGTGTAGTGGTATGAGATTCACTTCTCTAAGAGGGAGTATGTGAGTTTGAGACCAGGCATGAGCATTTAGTTTCTTTTTTTCATTTACACAACATTATCTCTATTACCTTTATAAGGACAAAAGATGTCCATAAAGGTAATTTCATTAAAATTTTAAGATGAGAGTTGAAAGGTCTCTTCATAAATCTCTATTGTTTGGTCATTTCCTTCCCTTTATGCCTTTGACGTACAACATATAATGCCAATTGTATATGTCTCTAAAACATAGTTTATACTCCTCTCAAGATGTAACCCTTGTTCATAAATACTATTAATAATGATTAGTTGGAACTAATGAGAGCAATTTAATATTAATAAGAAAGGGCATGAATCAATTTCTTCTACTTCATCTTTTTAATGCTTGATGAATGTGGATCTTCTGTTGTTTGATTTTGTAGGAGCTACACAAAAATACGGTTGTTTGTCATCGTCATCTATGTGAAGATGACTTAAGTAGTCCTGTTAATGGCAATGAATATGTTTTTAGGCTTTGAGTTTATTGAAGAATCTAATTCAGGTACGCTTATAACACTTGAATAGTTGTTTAGTTTCTTAGTATTGGACAATTTGAAAACCCTAAATCTTGAATCTATAATAACTATTGTATATGAATTCGTTTGTTTTAAAAATTAATTTTGACTTTATTTGGTGTTTTTATTTGTGAAGTTAAAGGAGAAACGATGGGTGCTTGGAAACTTGGGTTGAGATTGGTAATAATCAAATAATATTAAGCGCGTAATGTTCCTTTATGTTTTGTTGTTTCTTTTGTGAAGTCAGATAATCAAATGTGTTGTATGTTTCTTAATTTCTCGATACCTTAGAAAAAAAATGTTAGAGGTTATGTGAATTTTTTTTTTCTGAATTGCAGTTGCATACCCATTTGAGCTACAAAGGATGAAAGATGCAATTAAAATCTAGTATGGATATAGTATTTGATTGATTTGCCATTATAACAACTATAATTGCTCTTTCAAAGCAGTGTATAAAGATCTCATCATTCTTTTATGGCAGGAGATCTACCAATTTAAAATCATTCCACAACCGTATTGAATGAAAATAAACGCAATGTAAGTCATTCTTTACGTTCACAAATATCTAACTTGCACTTTTTCTTAATTAATTAAGCTCAATCTAATTTTGTTCTATTTGCTTTTTTTTAATTAATTCAATCATCTGTTTTGTGTTTCGGTTGTTCTGGGGGCAGTGCAGAAGCAACAACTTTAGAGGCAACCAAGAAACCCATAAGGTAAAAACTATTTGATGTCTCCTATACACACCACTTTTGCTCATTATTATATAACCGATTTCTTGTATTTTGGCATCAATTTTAGACAAAAATATAAAACAAGTTTTTTGTATTTATAATGTATATAGATATAGATGGTTGTTCAATACAATGGGTAATTTAAGGTACGACGTGTGTTGGACAAACACAATTATTATTAGTAATTATTATCTCTTGTTTGTAAAGCTGAACTTATAAATACGTGTTTCAAAATTCTTTTATGTGCCAATAGCCAGTCAATAAACAAAAGAACACTCAAAAAAGATATGACATTTTGGTTTGTGACATACAAATTGGTTAATCTGGAATTTAAACAGTTATAAATATGGTTATGACTTTATTACCGTCAAGAAATACATATAATAAACTTCCATGTTGTGGAATAACAATTAATGGATGGTTAACTGTTAATGTTTCGAGCCATTTTTTTTTTTTTATTTGACAGCTCAGTTGTTGTTAAAAGGAATAATTGATAGATATGGAAAGCAACACATATTTTGAACAACATAATACAAGGTGGAGAAGATGAGGATGAAGTTTATGATTGAGTTAGGTAATTTTAGCCTTTACAAGTGGATCTTTTAATATGAATCTTTAAAATGCCTACTCGTTTCGACCCATACTCCTTTTATGGTCCAAGTTTTGTTTCAGAGGGCTGCTATTTCTTTCAAGGGGGCTGTAGATTGGATGTTAAAAATTTTAGGTTTGTAAGATTTTTTTATTTGATATTATTAATATCCAATTTGACTAATGGGTAGGAATTAGACATCTAACAAAAGCTTGATTAGAGCAATGGCTAAGTGTCATAATTTTCTTGACGTATATTTCAACTTTGTTTTACAGGACTGGACAAAAAGTAGGCTTTGACATCAATTATTTAAAAAGCGTTTCATGTAAACATGTTAATATGTTACAATCAAGTAGGAGTGACTTTACACAAATGAAAAAAATGAAACTTATACACATGTAATGGTTTTATTGTGTGTATATTACTATACTGTATAATAAATTACTCTACTTTTACTTTCTCACAAAGTATTAAGTGTTTTTGTAAGTGCTTCTATATTGAAGCTTGGCTAGCGTATGTCAAGCAGTTGTAATTTAGTTTCTCTACTACATTTCTACAATTTTATATGAAAAGAATGTAATAATTATTTTATGATAGTGACATTGTTATTGTTGATACATCTGTTATGAGTGATTCATTAGTTAAATTGGGCCAAGTTTTAAGACGTTTAATACACAATTTATGTTATATAAATAGTAATTTAAATATTGGCAATAAAATTAACTTCAAAAGCTATAAGAGTTAATTAAAATACACTCTACAAACTTATGATAACTTGATTGATTAAGATAAAATAAATGTGATTTCAAACATACTCTAGAAAGTTAAGACATACTTTTATTGGTTAGAGATATAATTACTGTGATTTTCAAATCAAGACTAATATGATATAAGATGTGATGAACTTATTCTTTATGAAAAGTAACAAATAGGATATAAGATTTTTAATCTAATTTGATCGTTTAGACTTTTTAAAATAACAAACACATTGCTTATGACGGTTAGAAAAATAACCAACTGTACACTTGTGGATATCGTTGTCATACTATGACCATTGCTATAGTGTTTGTCGGTACCGAATCGAACTCTCACCTTGTCCCCGCAGCAACGCGCGGGTCTAATACGCTAGTTTAATATTAAATACAATTGGTTTCCTATAAAATCACAAATTTGGTTGGTGGTGTAGTGGTTTGAGGTTCCCTTTTGTAATGAGTGGTCACAAGTTCAAAACCAGGTGGGGGCATTTTATATGTTTTTACCAAAATGATAATCACATCGAACGCGCCGAAACGCCCGCAGAAACTCCGCTAGTTATACGAAATACAATTATCTTTTTTTCTAAAAAAACATAGAAGTTATGCCCCAACATTTGTCCCTCAATTACTTTTACCTTTAAGAGTAAAGTAAATTAGATAAACTAGAGTCATAGCATACTTGCGCTTTTACGGCGGACAACAATTCATCCACACTCCCTCGTATGATGTGACGATAATTTGATTGATATTGTTTCGGTTCGTGACGTGTGGAAAATTCGATCAATATCGTTTTGGTTTATTACGGCACCGTCATAGAAACTATGGAAGGTAAATAAAAAGTTAGAAAGAAAGAGAAAATTAAGTAAAAAAGACAAGTTAAATGACTAAAAAAGCGTACAACAAAAACATGAATTATTAACACCAAGACCAAGTGACTCACAAAAACGTAAATAAAACCGAATTTATACTGATACATATTAGAAAGTTGAGGGGTCAAAAAGATGAGTGACCAAATGTTCATGACAAAATTATAAAATTCAAAAATTTGTTAAAAAGACAACTTTAATGGGGATTGAACTTATTACCTTCAAGTTAGAAAGTTAGAGTGTTAGACACTAACATTTGTACCACCACACCATAAAGGGTGGGGAGCCAATTTGTTTATTTTCTAGAGCTAAGACTAAATATCAAGCTATATGAACTGAAAATGATTTAAATATGTTTATGATTGTGGAAGATAAGAATTTGTCCGGTTTAGATATTTGTTGGGTGATAAAGAACAAAACCAATAACTCAATAAGCTTATTTTATGAGGTTTATGAATTATGGGCATATTGAAAGTTTAAAACTGTAAAACTATTTTATCATTAATAATTTAACAACTTGAGTTTACGATTTTTTATAAGTCATAAGATTTTATTAAATTCATTAAGTCTTAAAAATAAGGTCATACGAACACTCCTAATTATTACCAAATTAACAAAGAAAAATTAGTGAAGAGCTTACCATAGGAGAGAAAACTCTTAAGTAAACTGTAAATGCATTATTTATTTCTTGACCAGGGTTCAACGGGTCGTCCACAACAATAGTTCATCTTCAGGGGGGGCAAAAATTTGTCTTTGGTAGACTAGGGTTCGCAATTCAGAAAGGGGTGGTGACGCAGCTTGTTGCCCATCTACCTTCTATTGTGATGTAACTTTCGTATTTTGTTTTAAAAAAAAAAGAACTAAATAAATTAACAAAACGAATGTTTTCATTGGGAAACTGATTCAAACTCAATGTTTTCATGATCAATTTGGACCGGTCGATCGAATCGCATACAAAACCGGTCCAGTTTACATTGAGATTTTGGATACAAAATCGGTTCAATTTACTTGAGATTATTGGATACAAAACCGATTCAGTTTGTTTAAAAAACTGTAGAAAAAATTGTGGATGTTGATTAAAAGAAATCGTGGTTCAAGTAAAGTACTTGTGGTGTATCTATAACTTATAATAAAAGAATTGAACTTTGATGAT
>JAUTDX010005825.1:0-43809 GCA_030844895.1 Ambrosia x helenae
TCTCACTGGCTCTCTACATAATATTGGTTCTGAAATGAACGCTCCAGCGTAAACATATGTACATGTACGGTATGGTATTGCTGGACATTTCATCTCAAGATAATGATATTTAACAACACAATGTAGCCAACAATCCCACATTGATAAAAGACTGAAATGAGTTGTCAACTATAACCTGTAAGTTGTCGACTATAATAATTTGTTTTTTTTTTCCGCTACCAGGTGGACGTTGGAAATTTTCTGCGGTTCAAGTCATGTGTTCTGTTCACTGAACTTGAGAACCCCGAGAAACCTTTGATAAACATAGAAGTTGTAGCTCATGTGACTAGGCCCGAGCTCAGAACTGCAGAGGTAAGCCTCTGCCGCTGCGTATTTGTTTATCGTATTGCAACTGTCTAAATATACCTATTGCTAGTAGATTATTATTGAGAACAAAAGCACTTCCAAACACTTACTCATCCAACCCATTTTACGATTTAGTATCATATACCGGCTTTTAAAACACAAATGGCTGATGCTTTGTTGAATTTGACAAGGTATCCAACAAGTTCTATTTCACATTCAACGAACTCAGATGGCACGACAAACAGTAAGATTCGCAGTGTTGTTCCAGCCACAGAGGAAGAGGCACGCCGAGTGATTGAACGAATTGATGCTGAGAAATGTTGTTGATCATAATGTAAATTTCATTGACCGACATTTGCAGACTGAGATCGAGTATGTAGAGCACAAGTAAAGGTGGTTGTCACTCGCTGCACGAAAATGATTTTTGTTAAGATTTGATCAAGAGTGCTTTCTGTGCATGTGATTGAAATCGATGTTATGAATGTCTTCTAATAGTTATTGATACACAACTTGGTTTATATATCAAGTATTCTAAGCAAATACAGTATTTCATTTTTTATTAAAATGGTTTATATTTAGAAGTAGGACAGGAAATTAGGGGTGTTCATCGAATCGAATAACGAATTTTCGAATTATTCGAATCGAATTTCTCGAATTTTTAATATTTTTACCTGAATTCGTATTCGATTCGTATTCGCTTAAAATTCAATTTATTCGATTCGTATTTCGATTCGAATAAGAAACTCGAATTCGAATCGAATTCGAATAAATTCGATTTAGTTCAAATTCACCATAAATAATAAATTGTTTTATTTTTAGTTTTAAAACTAATACAAACTCATTTTTTTTAACATATAAAGTACAAATCTACAAAATTGATAAACAACATATGTCAAATACGGGAACAGTAAAAATAGTAGAAAGTATATTTTGTTAGAGTTTTGTGATGTATAAGGTAAAAATGTAAAATATGGTTATGGTAAAAGTTGTAGAGACTATGGGTTCTTAGAGTTTGACCAAAATTTAAAAGTTCTATTTTTCAATTTGTATATTTGTGTATATAAAAATGTGTATGTGTGTATATATATTTAAAAAAAATATACATGTACAGTTTTTATTCGAATTTCGAATCGAATCGAATTTAAAATCATAAATTCGTATTCGATTCGTATTCGATTTACTTGACTCGAATTCGAATTGAATCGAATTCGAATTCTTAATAATCGAATCGAATTCTGGTAATCGAATCGAACTAAATCGAATTTCGAATTTTTCGAATCCGAATCGAATTCTGAACACCCCTACAGGAAATAGTTGTATGTATTTAGAGAAGATAAAGAAGGGCTTTTAGGGGCTGTTTGGTTGATTAAGTGCTGAATCATTAAGATGGTCTGAATGGTTAAGAGGCTCTCTGAATGGTTAAGAGCTGAATCATTCAGCATCCCTTATTAGCTTAATGGTTCAGCACTTAATCATTCCATTCAGATGCTGAAACAAACAGTCTATATGCTGAATGATTCAGACCAGAATGATTAAGAGGTTGATTAAGAGGCTACCAAACAGCCCTTAGTTGGTGGAAATAATAGGTATGGAAATTGATAATTATAAACTTGTAAAAGTTATCGTGCGTCTTGACGGCGGCTTACGCTACGCAATCGCCTTTCAGTCAGTATTGATTTGTTTCATTACATAACTGCTGTGATACAAACACTCTGTAAAGAAATCGCCACGTGTGTTTTAAATCGATTGAAAAGTAGAAAAAAAAAATCGGTATTGGTGTTATACCCGCATTAGTTTTGTTCGTTGGTACCAGTACACACTTGATATAGCTTACATTGCCCAAAATATTGTATTGCAAACACAACTCCTTTTCTAACGAAATTTTTACCAGAAAATTGAGAAAACTTAAAAAACGAACATCAGTACCGGTATCAATGTGTTCAAAGGATAAAGGCTTTATTCGTCATGGTAAAAAATAAAATGAATAAAAAATCAACTATGTTTTACCTGTTTGATTAACAAAAGTTTTATAATAAACATTTCGCAATGGCATGCTCGAAACTTTGTAATACGTCGTATACTACAAGTTATAAAACAAATATTTAAAACTAATTATTTATATTAATATACAAAATAATAAAGTGATAATGTTTTTTAAAAATAAATTACTATTTAACACAAACAATAAAATTGTAAGACGTGTTTTGGTATAGGTTATCACCCGAATTCATCAATAATATTGTGCCACCTCATGCTAACTGGACATTGGATTGATCGCTTACTTGACCCTGTTGTGGATAAAGTCCCGCTCACCCCCCCCCCCCCCAATCCAAGACAAAACCCTAGATAAAGTGAAACACCCTAACCCGTTCTATCAGAAAATACGCAGCGGAAAATATGAACCAAAAAATTTCTAGCTTTATAAGAGAATGTTTGGAAAGCATATCTCCAAAATATTATAGGTGTCACATCTTTTATTGTTTCTTATTATATTCATCACAACTCATCTTTATTAGGTTACGTGATTGCAATCATGTACAATTCGTTTCCTCACTCAATCTCCTACCATTCCTTTC
Organism: Ambrosia x helenae; assembly: GCA_030844895.1. Taxonomy (NCBI): domain Eukaryota; kingdom Viridiplantae; phylum Streptophyta; class Magnoliopsida; order Asterales; family Asteraceae; genus Ambrosia; species Ambrosia x helenae. Next base: position 2,922 of record JAUTDX010005825.1, read on the forward strand.
TTTGTGAGGTAGACTAGACAACCTGCAAACACCACATACCCGTTTCATTAGTTCATTAAGTGACTTCATGCAAATATTCAAAATGTGGAAATAACATTCAACAATACTCAATGATCATGACCAAATGCCTTTTGCATGTTCGAATTTATTCTTTCTCTAGTCTAAACTATCCTCTAGTCTGAGCAATTATCCTCTGTTCCTTCTTCCTTTGGTCTGAGCAAATATCCTCTACTCATTCTTCCTCTGGTCTAGACTATCCTATGGTCTTAGCAAATATCCTCTACTCATTCTTCTCTGGTCTAAACTATCCTCTGGTCTGAGCAAATATCCTCTGCTCATTCTTCCTCTGATCTAAACTATCATCTGGTCTGAGCAAATATCTTTTGTTGACCCATTTATCCCAACTACCTTCATTATCGTATGGTGAACTATGCTTGTTCACTAACAATATCTATTCACTTGTCTTACTATAAGTTACCATTTCATTCTTGTTTCCCATTCTAAATTAATACATAAACATGCATTTACTAAACTAAGAGTTTAGTTCATAAGCCACTTACCTCAAGTCCTCCATGTTCTTGTTTGTTTGTTTGCCTCTTCTTGATCCATTAACCTTTCATACTTGAGCCTATCTTGACATGATCCACATCCTTTCATGTCATCATGTTTACAACATCATTAGCATACATGATCATTCATACAAACAACCATTCTCCACCAAATATCACATTGACTTTCATTAGTCAATTTCCATTATACATAAGACATAGATTCATAACCACATTTGTTTTCACATCAAGAAAATTTTCAACTTACCATCATATATGCCACATAGACCAACATAAGATGCATCGCATAGTCTTTCTAATCGCACAATCATGTTTGGAGCCTAACTATGTTATTCTACATTATTGACTACCTGAAAAGTCAACTTTCAACCGTACAAACTTTCTAGTTAGAAACATATATCCATATTAATGTACTAGACCACCATAAACATCACATTCACATGTTGTAGGATACATGTAACTGTATGATCACTTAGGTCGACACATACAAACATATAATTCATCTCATACATACTAGTGCCTTTATGATCTACAATTAGCAACACATTTACTTCTTGATCTCAACTAAGAAATCAATAGAATACATGGTGTGCATCACACCATTCAAGCAAAAGGTACAAACTCCTAATGCATACTTCTACCAAACATACCATCAAACTACATTCCCACATGGATTCCATCAAAAACACATTCTTCATGTTAGTTTACTGATAATTACATCAACTCTCACATTGCTTTCACATTTGTTAAGTTCATGTATACAATTTTCACACATTATCATCTCCTAGGCATTTCAACAAACACTTGGTGTGTGTACAATATTCTAAGCACATTATACAAGCTCCCAATACATGCACTCAACTAACCACATAATCATCTTCAACCATGACCTTTTTCAACATGAAATTCATACAACACACATTTCTACATGTTAGTTAGAGATTATCTAATAACATAAAATCATAACCCACAATCTACATCTACCATTACATGGATTATAACACTCAATTTCCCAATGGAAATCATTAAATCGTTAATGACACTGGATTTGTGCATCCAAACATGAATTCAACCATCTAATACTTACAATTTACCCAATTTAGGGTTGATTCATCAAAACCCCCCCAAGGGTTTTCAACCAAGAAGTTTCATGAGATGAAATAGATACTTACTTGATGCTTAGAAGGTGAGGAACACTTTTTAAATCTCAGATTATACATGCAAAATCCACTTCCCTATTTCATTTAGGGTAGAAAGCGCACACACACACATAAACACACATACTATCCTGAAATGTGTGTGTGTCGTATATATTATCCCACCAAAAAAAGGTAGGTGGTGTTTTAGTTTGGTTCTTCACAATTTTAGCCCTTCAAGTTTGATACCCATTCAACTTTGACTCAAACCTTATTTGATTTATATTTAACTTATATATCTAACTAGGTTAGATACTTAGTTATTTTACCTCATGCCATAACACATTAAAACATACTAATTAATTAAAGTTCGGGTTTTTGGGGCGTTACATAAAGCCACGTGAGCATGCTCACCTTGGCTCGCTCGCGCCCCCGCTCACCCCACGTCGTGATGTTAGCGAACCATGTGCCTTGCTTGGTGATGAAGGTGGGACCGCTAAGTAAGCCAATAGAAAGGCATCATTCACCGCTATAATCACCCAATCATAGTACAACACCTAACAATATTACTATTCATCAGGTTTGTATTGGGTAATTTATAATGTGAAAAAGATATAGTTTATATAAAGAACTAATTAGATTGCTTTATTGTGAAGCTATAATTTTTTGATCCCACTAGAACAAACCATTGAATATTACCTTTCTTGGGTTTTTAGACTTGCAAGTCCTAACTAAAGGCAATTATAATTCAATATAATTCGTGTGTCTTACATTGATAACCGAGAACCCTTTATAAAAGGAGGATTACAAAGGAGCCTATCTATACATGGTAAATTATATCTCTATACATGGTAAACAATAATGGCTACAATTAAGGAGATAATCACTATCCTTGATTTTGAATATTATTCCCGCTAATAGCCCCCCGCAGTTTGATCGGGCGGTAAGCAAACGGTCAAACTGGATCGAAATGAAGTGAACAGCTCCCTTGACAATCCTTTGGTAAAAATGTCTGCATATGTAATGAGGACGACACATGTAGAACACGAATATCACCAACACGAACCTTTTCCCGAACAAAATGAATGTCGATCTCTATATGTTTTGTTCACTGATGCTGGACAGGAGTATCTGACAAATAAACAGCGGAGACGTTATCACAATAGACAACCGATGCATGACGCAATGGAACATGTAGCTCAAGCAGGAGGTTGCGTAGCCAGGTGACCTCCGCAACGGCGTTTGCAACCCCTCTATATTCCGTTTCTACACTTGAACGAGACACTGTTGGCTGGCGCTTGGAGGACCAGGATAAAATATTATCACCAAGGAAAACGCAGTAACCGCTAGTGGACCTGCGCGAATCTGGACAGCCTCCCCAATCGGCGTCCAAATATGCAACCGGTGACTGAGAGCTGGTACGAAGGATGCGTATGCCATAGTTAATCGTGCCTTGGAGATAACGAATGATGCGTTTCATAAACGCAAAATGAGAGTCCCGAGGGTCATGCATGAAAAGGCAAATCTGCTGTACCGCATAAGAGATGTCTGGTCTAGTGAATGTCAGGTACTGAAGTGCACCCGCAAGGCTGCGATAAAGAGTAGGATCCTGAAAAGGAGCCCCAGTAGTGGCACTCGGTTTAGCGGCAAGGTACACCGGCGTGCTACAAGGCTTACAGTTTGTCATGGACGCACGGCTGATGATTTCTTTAGCATATTGTGCTTGATTCAAAAATAATCCTTGTGTCGTATGAGTGACTTTGATGCCGAGAAAGTGGTGTAGGCGGCCGAGGTCCGTCATGGCAAACTCTCGTGAGAGTGTCTGGATAATCTGTGTGAGGAATGAATCAGAGGAGGCAGTAAGAACAATGTCATCGACATAGAGGAGCAAATACGCTGTATGGGGGCCGTGGCGATAAACAAACAGCGAGTTATCACATTTGCTGCTTTGAAATCCGTGACTCGTAATATAAGATGCAAACCGAGTGTACCACGCACGTGGTGCTTGTTTTAGGCCATAGAGTGACTTCTTTAGGCGACACACAAAATTGGGTAGCGTTTGTCAGTAAATCCTACCGGTTGATGCATATAGATGGTTTCATTTAAATGCCCATGGAGAAAAACATTTTTCACATCAAGCTGATGATTGGACAAGCCCGAGATACTGCCAGGGAAGGAACAGTACGGATGGTAGCCGGTTTAACAACCAGACTAAAAGTATCGTCACAGTCAATACCAACCGTTTGAGATTTCCCATTGACCACCAAGCGTGCCTTGTAACGCTCTAGGGACCCATCTGATTTAAACTTATGCCTGAATAACCACATGCAACGAATGACCGGATGGTTATCCGGGCGAGGAACCAAATCCCAAGTGTCATTAACCTGTAACGCATTAAATTCGGCCTGCATGGCTTGTACCCAGTTTGGATCCATAAAGGCTTTATTGTAGGTTGAGGGTATAGGGGAAATGGTGGTAGTGTGGAGATTTAGTTTCTGGGCCGGTTTAGAGGACCCGGTTTTGGATCGGGTAGCCATCGGGTGATGGTTTAGGGGGACAGTGGAGGAGTGGGCTGCGGAAGTGTGGGATGGTTGAATTTGGGCCGGTTGAATGGGCTGGGAATGGTTCGGCGGTGGGTCTGGCTGGGTCGATGTGGATGCAGCAGTGGGCTTGGGTCTGCGTGTATAGGTATAGGCTGGGACGGAGGTGGGCTTGGCTGGGTTGGGCTGGGATGTGAAGGACCGGGTGTGGCAGGTGTGTTTGGGCCTGGTTGGACAGGAGGTTGTAGCGGATGAAAGTTGAAGCCGGGCGGTATGGGGTCGTCAAGAAATTGAAAGGATGTTGCTGGTTGGGAGCGGTATAGGGAAAGGTTTGCTCGTCAAATGTTACATGACGAGAGATGGAGACCTTACCCGTTGTGGGGTCGAGACAACGGTAGCCTCGGAAATCGGGGGGATGTCCGAGGAAAATACAACGGGTGGCTCGTGGGTGAAGTTTGTGAGGTTGTGTTGAGGATGTGTTAGGGTAACAAGCACATCCAAAGACGTGTAAGTGGTCATATGATGGGTGACGGAGGTATAAGGCGAAGGTGGGGGTGAAAAAATTGAGGCGTTTGGTTGGTAAAATGTTGTGAAGATAGGCGGCGGTGTGAAGGGCCTCCACCCAAAACGCAGGGGGGAGATTGCCATGAATGAGAAGAGAGCAAACGACATCATTTAGACGACGTATCATTCTCTCGGCACGTCCATTTTGAGAGGACGTATGAGGACACGCAAATCGAAAAAGGAGTCCTTGTTGGTTGGCAAAGTCTTTGAAGGCGTTATTATCAAATTCGCCTCCAAGATCACATTGAAAGGTTTTAATTTTTCTGTTGAATTGGGTATGAATTAAACGGTGAAATTTGGTGAATGTGGGAAAGGTTTCGGATTTAAACTTTAAGGGGTAGACCCAAACAAAATGCGTGAAATTATCTATTAGAACCATATAATATTTATAACCTTGTTTGCTAGGTATAGGGGAAGTCCATAAATCACAATGGATAATATCAAAAAGGGCAAAAGTTATAGAAGTAGATGTATAAAAAGGCAAACGTTTAGAATTTGAAACATGACAAGAATCGCAAAATGCGGAAACCTTGTTCTTATTACATGGAAAATTAAAAAAACGAATAAACGTGTCCAAGACTTGAGCACCGGGATGTCCAAGTCGATCATGCCATGGTAGAGAAGAAGACGCCACTAAACAAGATGATGGTTCAAGTACGGTGAACGGGTAGAGATCCCCCGTGCTGTTATGGCGCGAAAGGTGCTCGCCAGTGGTAAGGTCCTTCAAAGAAAAGCCATAAGGGTCAAATTCAATGGAAACATGATTATCACGGGTAAAACAACGTACAGACAAAGGTTTTTAATGACTTTTGGGCTGTAGTGTATATTAGGTAAAACATATTTACGGTTGGGTAGGTGTGATAGCCAGTACCGGATCCAAGAATGGGTAAACAATTGCCATCACCAACCAAAATTTTAGTACGTAAAGGTAATGAAGATGGGACATGGATCATACCTTGGTGAGCCGTGAGGTGTTCGGTGGCTCTAGTGTCCATAGTCCAAGTTGGGTCGGGTTCGTTGAGAACCATGGTAGTGAACGCTGCTCCTAAGTCAGAAGGCTGCAAAGCATCAAACTCTTGAGTGGGACCAGCGGAGGTATAATGACCCTGAGCAAAAGTGGCGGTGCCAGGGGTGTGGGAAGCCTGTTGCTGCTGTTCGGATTGAGGGGCTGCAGACCCGTGGGTTGGATCGGGTACAGGGGCATAGTGCTCAAAACCTGGTGGAGGGAAATGGGCCGCATAGTGGCCCGAGGGAGATTGGTTGGCTGGTGGGTTTTGAGGGATATTATTGGGCTGCCAATTGGGCTGGGTAGGGTAAGGACAGGGCGGTGGCATCCACCAAGCCCAGTGCGTGGGGGTGTTTGGAGCCGGGTGTGGGTTTGGGGTTGTGGGATTATTCCAGGTCTGGTAGGTGTTATTTGGAGAGGTATTTTGGTAGTTTGAGCGATACCCACCGCCGCGACCACGACCACCACGGGAAGACCGACCCCGACCCTACCTCGGGTGGAGTAGTAGGCTGGAGCAGAGGGCGGTTGTGAGGGGGCCTGAGGAGTGGTGGCAACGGCAAGAGCAGAGGGTTGCTGTTGTTGACGGGCTTCTAGGCGGATCTTCTCGTCATTTAGCATGGTTCAGCGGTATCCCAATTGGCCTTGCTTTGATGGATTAGAGCAGCAGTGGTGTCATATTCCGCTGGTAACCCGCGGACGAGTTGTAGAACGAGCCGAGACTCCGTGATAGGATGGTCCACATCAGCCAATTGATTGGCAAGATCCTGCAAACGAGTACAATAATCGTCTAAAGACGAGCAAGCAGCACGGGTTAGGTTAACAAAAGTAGTTTCCAATGCGGCAGCGCGAGCCTGTTTATTGCTGAGCAAAACTTTTTCGATATGTACCCAGGCTTCATAGGCTATGGTTGCGGAGTGGATGACACGACCAACCAACGAGTCGGAGATCGTGTTTAGAATCCACTGAAGAACCAGCGCGTCCAGTTCCTTCCACGCTGGGTATTCTTCAGAATCTTCGGCCAGGCCTGGAGTATCATCGATGTGGTTCAGCACTTTATACGCCATAGCGTGGAGTTTGAAAAGTTTGGTCCAGGCAGAGTAGGTAACCTTCACGCCATCAAGTGTTCGTATTTTGGAGTTGATGTTTGAAACGGAGTATGCGGGGTGAAGATTTGTGGGTTTTGGGGGTGGGACCGAAGTTTCTGCTTTGTCACCCATCGAAGCAGGGACAGAAACAGGTCACAGGAAACTGTTCGAAAAAAAATAATGGGGCGGCAGAAAACCTAAGCGATTTATACCATAAAGGCAATTATAATTCAATATAATTCGTGTGTCTTACATTGATAACCGAGAACCCTCTATAAAGGGAGGATTACAAAGAAGCCTATCTATACATGGTAAATTATATCTCTATACATGGTAAACAATAATGACTACAATTAAGGAGATAATCACTATCCTTGATTTTGAATATTATTCCCGCTAATACTAACATCCTTACGTTCACCATGATGGTGTGATCAGACACTATTTAGATGGAAGAAAAATGTTAAATTACCATGTCTTGAAGTTATAATTAAACCTTATACAACATAGAGTATTTGCTTCATTTTGTAATGTATTCATCATGTCCACTATCCAACTAATCTTATCATTAAAAAATTATTACGACTCCCGATCCCGGACCCCAAGCCCCATTGGTTCAGCCCAAAGAAGAGCTCCAGCCCACTGTTGAAAGTTGCACACCTGGGCCCAGTCAAGCCATGATCTGCAGCAGTTACTGATTGCACAAGCTTAGCTTGAATGGGTCAAACCCCACTTCCTCCTCACGTAGCATGCATGAAGAATAAAGAATTGTTTTTGTTGCATTATTTACTCCATGTTCACTTTAATTTAGGACCCCACGTTTAATTTTCAGTTGTTTCCTTTTTCCTATAAATTGTAGTTTGCATGAGAAATATAACGGAGAAAATTGTCCCAATTGGTTATCTCTTCTTTTGCTTTCTTCGTGGAGAATTACCCACTCAACGGGTATATTGATGTGTTAGAAAACACACCTTGTTAATATGCTTGTTTTATATATATTTTATTGTTCATTCGATGCATTTGATGAACATTTTATTATCTATTCTAATAATAATATAAACACGTTAGTTTTAGTATTATATTATTCACAACCTTAACTAATATAAATTGAGAATGTAATTGGTTGACTTTTATTGGATATATAATGCATTACAATACATTATGAGAAATTAAATTAGTTATGATTCAGGAAGTAATGTGTTTTTATAATACATGGGCTAAATTAATAAAATGATTGATCTATGTTGTATGGTCAGCCCATTACACAACTGCTAAAGGAGAATTAAAAGAATGGATGCCCACGAGAAAAGAAGGAACTAAGGAAGTCGGTGGGGTTGATGGAATTAAAAAAAGGCTACGTAAAAGAGATTGGGGGGATCGAATAATTAATCTTGGTTGGTGGACAGAAAGTAGGCGCAGCCTTCTTGGCTGTGGGGGAGAGCAGAAAGAGGTCGAAACATCTTTGGAAGTCGCACAAGAAAAGGAACAAAGGGGAGGCATGAACGCGACCAAGATGCAAGGCTAATCATTTTACGGTTCTCTCCGGGTGATTGATTTATTTATTTTATTAGTTTTATTCTGTTTTATACCTAGTATTTGGATTGAATTTTGTGAACATCTTAAAGTTCTTTTGGATTCAATTGTATATTTGACTGATCTAGACAATTTGGTTTCTTTACATTGATACAATATATCATCGTTTCTTGGTTTTCTTGCACTAGGAATAATTTGATTTTGTATTTAGTGTTAAGATAATTGAATTGGGTTGAACAATTTAAACAGGGTCATGTCTATGTGATTCCCAAGCTAGGTTAATTACATAGTAGCTTTAAAATTGCCGAATCAGAAACCCGGAGTGACCGTTTTTCATTATATTATTGTTTTATTATTACTTTTCAATCAATCACTTTGTTTTTGCAAGCAAGCAGCAAATCAACTTCATAAAATTAATTTAGTTTAATCTATAAATTGCTATTAACACTAACCACATACTCCTCGTGGTTCGACAACCCTACTCCCTATACTGCAGTCCTTGTAGCTAAGGAGTTGTTTTTAAAATATTTTTTGATTAGCACTTCGACACGCGATCAAAATAAACATTGGTGCTTTCATTCACTTCCTCATCCTCACCTTATGGCTCCTCGTCGTGACCCTACCCCATCCGATGAAAACCCCATTTCCATAGCAGACCAACTTGCTGCAAACACCACTGCATTGACCGATTATGCCTCCAAATTTGATGCCTTTCTCACCCAGTTTGCTGCTTTCTTTGATCACCACCAATCCCAAACCACCCAAACACAATCCCTCCTCACCCAAACTCACACACTTGTATCCCAGATCACCAAAACAACACCCGGGTCTTCCGGCGCCCCTACCTCATTCACCGTTACTCCTCCGTCGGACCATCACTTCCAACCACGACCTCCTAAACTTACCCTGCCAGGCTTCGATGGCACCAAACCATTGGATTGGTTGTTTCAAGCCGACCAATATTTCGCATTTTACAAGATCGATCCACCACAACGCCTTGCCATGGTTCCTTTTAGTTTAACGGGTGATGCTTTGAGTTGGTACAAGTATTTGCATAACAACAATTTACTCACCACGTGGGACGCCTTTACTCAAGCGCTTGCTACTCGTTTCGGTCCTTCCTCTTTTGATAATCACCAAGCCACCCTTTTCAAACTTCGACAAACGACCACCGTTACGGCCTATGTTACGGAATTTGAGCGGCTTAGCAACTGCATTCAAGGGCTACCCTCGGAAGCACTGCTTAATTGTTTTCTCTCCGGCCTTCGTCGTGATATCCAACAGGATCTCTCGGTCCTTAAGCCCACCACCTTTCAGCAAGCCGTTGGCCTCGCCAAACTGCTCGAAGACAAATCCTCTTCCCATGCGGTGTCTCTGTCTCCAACCCCTCCTTTTTGTTGCAACAACTACACCCACAACTACCCCAGCATCATCGACCTTGCCATCTCCACCCTTGTTACCATCACCTGGCGCTACTCCACCATCCCTTCCATCCGCCAGATTGTCCCCTGACCAGTTACAACAACGCCGCGCAGCGGGGTTGTGTTTCCGTTGCCCAGAAAAGTACGTCCCGGGCCACCGTTGTAACCCGCCCCAATTCTTGCTTATCGCCGATAACAATCCCGACCCCGTACCTGCTTCACTACCACTGCTTGAAGCGCCACCAGACATGCCTCACTTTCTAGCCATTTCGGTTTCAACCTTCTTTGGTTTTGCTCCTAGCACTTCCATGCGCTTGACCGGCTCAATAAACGGACATCCCGTTCATATCCTTGTCGACTCCGGTAGCACCCACAACCTAGTTCAGCCTCACCTCGCATCCCTTTTACGCTTACCGGTCCAACAAACCGTCCCATTCCCGGTTCTCGTTGGCAATGGCGATCCTCTGTATTGCTCCGGTCTTTGCCCGTCTGTTCCCATTGCCTTGGATACCACCAAGATCACGGTTCACCTATTTCTGCTTCCCTTTACAGGCTTTGATCTCATTTTAGGGTTCGATTGGTTGCGTTCCTTGGGCCCCGTCACGGCTAATTTTTCCATTCCGTCACTTACGTTCACCCATGCTAACCGTGAAGTCACTTTAACAGGTTCTTCGGCTCGTTCCAATTTTCCCAAAGCTACAATCACGGACCTTGAGGACAAGGTCCAATCTCACGGGGGGGCAATTGTTACGACTCCCGATCCCGGACCCCAAGCCCCATTGGTTCAGCCCAAAGAAGAGCTCCAGCCCACTGTTGAAAGTTGCACACCTGGGCCCAGTCAAGCCCCATGATCTGCAGCAGTAACTGATTGCACAAGCTTAGCTTGAATGGGTCAAACCCCACTTCCTCCTCACGTAGCATGCATGAAGAATAAAGAATTGTTTTTGTTGCATTATTTACTCCATGTTCACTTTAATTTAGGACCCCACGTTTAATTTTCAGTTGTTTCTTTTTTCCTATAAATTGTAGTTTGCATGAGAAATATAACGGAGAAAATTGTCCCAATTGGTTATCTCTTCTTTTGCTTTCTTCTTGGAGAATTACCCACTCAACGGGTATATAACAAAAATGGAGTTCAATCTAATAATCTATCCCATCACAATTCACACATTATTAATCATGAACTAGTTACTCCAACACTCCTAGACCCTCCATGTTCTTATTACTTTAACATGAAAATAAACAACATGATACTTGTTGGCAAAAAAATACGTTCAGTGATAACATGTGTTAAAGAGGTTGCGGTGGCAGCAACCGACTAGGGAAAGGAGAGCAATGACGACAAAGAACTGGAAAGAAAATAAATGTGTTTTGATTCTTTATTCACATTTTTATGCATTTAACATGGTTGAGTTGATAAGTAGGAAGATTGTGTTATTTCATGAAAGTAATGAAGTCGCTACTGGTGACAAAGTTGTAACTACATAGTAGAAAAATCAAACAATGTTTTAAAACTCAGGTCTACATAGTAAAACGCCCAATCCATACCATTAACAAGTGAAACAAGGTAAAATGCTGACAGGGTAACTGTCTAGGGGCTAAGCAGAAAACAATATATATACACAAAACTTTAAATCATTATCAAAATTTTAGAAAAAAACTAAAAAATCTTAATTTATTGTATCGAAAGAAACATGTTTTGTGAACGATCATTCATTTCATCCACAAAGCTAATATATAGAGTTTACAAATGTTGCATTTAAATGGAGGAAAGTGAAGCTCATCCCCACAAATACTTAATGGCTATATATGTATTATGTATGTTTATCAACTACTAAAAGATCCAATGTCACTCTTATCATAAGCAGAAAGAATAATCGATCAAATAGCAGCCATTTCCTCCAATCTTAGCCCTCCAATGGCGGTCCATGTGTCAACAAGAGACCTACCCATGTTCTACATACTTTCCTGCAATTATCAAACTGGTTTGCAGGGTCAGCCCTACCCAAAAAAATCTGTACGAAATAAAAATAATAATACTAAAAAAAATAAACATGGATAAAGAAAGTGTTTGCAGGTCGGACCAACCTGACCCTACCTCTTTTGGTTTGCATGAAAAATCACTTGTTTTGACCTGACCCGTTTGACATGTTGCCCGAGTTACCCATTGTCACGGCTAGTATTGTTAATACAATGAAGGGGAAGAAACACATATCACTTGCCTGTATCGAGATCACCATGTAAACGAAGGCAATACATATGATGGATACGCATCATACTTTAATGCAAGAGCCTGCACAGATGACAGGTCAGCAAGTTCTCCAAATTCTTTAAGTCCAAGTTCGCTTGAGTGGATCCCACAAGTGATAAATGCAGATTCAATCCCAGATGCATTTGCACCCTTAATGTCATGGTGTAAAGAGTCCCCGACAGCAATCGAGTCAGATGCATCAACACCAGCCATAGCCATGGCTGATTTATAAATTATCTGATGCGGCTTGCCCATCCATTTAACTTCACCACCGAGCTTTTCATAACTAGCTGCTAATGTACCTAAAAGCAACCAAAACGATACAATCCTTGAACAAAATGTCGTTTTTGATCCTTGGTTTTAATAAGAGATGTGTAAAAGCTTCACGTATGCGAGGCATTGCTCTCTATGTACAACCAAATAAGCCTCATGTACAACCAGAAGTTGCATCTCTCAAATCTCTCTTGCATATAAGCCATTAAGCCTTTTTATCATTCTATTCATCCCTTGGTTGTTTTTACAGAATTAGCCTCCTACAGACCGTAAGTCAGTAACTTTTACTAAGTTTGACTTTGACCAAAATGTACATGAGGCGCCTCAAGCGTTTTCCTGATCACCTTGCACGCCTTGTGCCTCAAGCACTTTTAAAACCAAGTTTCGATCATTCTATGTACTAGGTTCTTAAATAGTCAGAATTGTCAGTTACTTGAACAATAGTACACATGCTCCCCAAAAGAATCAATGAATCTAAAGTAAGAAAGGAACAACATGTTTACCAGGCATGATACGTAGTTCTCTAGCCTCAACAGTAACAAAGTCGGGATTTGCTACCACCATAGGTATTCCTTTAGCGGCACATTGTTCTAGAATCTTCTCGAGCTCCTCAAGCTTCTTGGAAACAGAGTCACCAGAGGAAAGTCCCAAAGCTTCAGTACCATGAACCAAAATAAACTCAGCTTGTTCAACATTCTCTACAACTTGCAGCCCTAGACCCTGCAGCAATACAATAGAGTATGATGATTATAGCTAGCTGTAACTTGTCATGTAGATTTTTATTAGTATGTAGCCAAGTATAAATAAATAAAAAAATAGAGTATGAATACAATATCAGAAAGTACAAGTAGTCAAAATACATGAATCAGAAACAGAAATTACTTCTTTGAAGGGTCTACCTCAAGTGATATAGCACCTCGATCACTCCAGGTCATGTGAATGCAAGTCTTTCCTAGTGCCTGAAACCAAGGATCATCTCTTCTGTTCATAATAGATTCATATAGCAGATATTAGCATGCTTATTTTTTTGAACGTCGAACCCACATACCCCTAAAATCCACCTGTTGCCCACTTTGGTGGGGATAAATACATGGTCCACTAGACCAAGAGGCCATCGGCATTAGCATGCAGCTATCAATAAACAGAAATAATATGAAATAAAAAATGCTCAACGAGCCATTTTGGCCATAATTCGTAAAAAGAAGAATCTATCATTACGACAAACACAAGCCAACAAAATTTTGGAGTTAGAAAATCACTTGTAAAACAATGAGATTACAAATTTCCATGCACTTAAAATAAACAAGTGGAAGAAATTTTAAGTGATGGAAGAAATCATTATGCCTCCAAGGTGATGGAAAAAAAAATTTCATTTTAAAAAAATAACAAAATCATTAATAGAAAAGAAACTGGAAGCGTCCTATATTCAGGAAAATGGAGCTTTTGTTACAAACACAAAGATTAGTACAAACTCATGCGTCCTAAACTAAATGTGGATGGAAGAATGTTTTTCAGAAAACTTCCAGAATAGTATGCTAGCAAAATTGGAAATACGGGTTACAACATGCTAGCTAAATGGCACATATATCTACAAAAGAAGTAATGCTGAACAAATGGAAGAATTTTGACTCACTGGGACGTAAGCTCTTCAGGTGACATAATAACATTGACAACAGATTCATTAAATTCAGAAAATACAGTTTTACATGAACGGACTTTTTTCTACTAATATATCGAATTTGAGTTTAACAACCTTTGAAGATGCTGATATGTTAGTTCTCCACTAGTTATGGCTCCAGCAAAGAGAGAAGGATCAAATCCAAGACTCTTCAATTTATCCAAAGTTGTTGAAGCACGTCTTGATGAATTACTAATAATGATCATCTTGGCCCCACCGGCAGCAAGATTTTTCACTGTCAGAAAAGCAGGGAACTTAACACTTTCACCCTAGACAAAGAACACGATTTGAGAGAATAAATGGCGGAAGTTCAACTGACATCCCTTACCAAAATGTCAAAAGTTCAAATAACATACATGTAGATATAGCACCAGGATAAGGCTGTTTTCCGTCATGAAGAACCCCAAACTGATCCAGAAACCATGCCTGCACCAAACAGAACTTATTCAATTTTAAAAAACTATGAATTTATAGGTAATATGCACAAGGCAGACGTGTGACGTTTTTGTCCTTATGTTGATATCAAATCATAAGCAATGACCAAGCTAAACTCTTTCGGGGATGAGAAAGGCATGTGTGTTTTCAAGTAAACTCATGAAAACTGAAAAGTCCGGTAGTATGTGTTGCTTTAAAAACGGTAAAGGATGACGAAGCCAAAAATGAGCGTCCAAGATACTTGACTCGCATAAGTACACATAAGGAGGAGGTGCAATGCAGACATGTGACAGAGACCTTAATACTCAAAGCGTGTGTCAATACCAATTTGTCCCTGATTCCGTAAAAACATAGTTTGTAAGAAAAGTGATACAAAGCAATTATGCGTGCTAATAATACATATATAAGGGCAGGCTCTCTAGATAAAAGGAACATAAAGAACATATGATACACTTAGGTTTGGAAAACTGCTACTTGACAATATAATTATAACCATAACTAGACACGAAGAACTGTTACTAATACTAGACGGGTCGTAGGTTATACTTGTATTTAGGTTAAGTATACTATTTGTTCCCGGTCATATGATCTATGGCAGCAAAATCAATAATCAAACCAAAAACACAAGTTGAAGTTATACTGATTGTGTTATACTAACGTGAACAACGTAACGAATGCTACATGTCTAGAAACTTCATGGTGGTTTAACAAATTGCTACTACACAATATAACCTAACCATAACTAGACATGAAGAACTATTAGCAATTCTCCTTCACTTGCTGAAGATGGACTGGTGATATCATCAATCAAAGTTCACACACAAGGGGAATGCTGGGGTAAATGAGATCCAGGTGGCCAAAAGTTCGATAGTCGCAATGTTATGGGTTGTAGTTGAACGTTTGGATTAACTAGCACTCAGCGGAGTAAGGCAGTGTACGTGCCTAGTTGTGACAAACGCATCACTGGTCGAGAGCTGTTATTGATCATTGATTGCGATTTAGGTTAATGCATTGTTCAAATTGAAAGTGAATTAATTATTTAATGTAGAACAATTTCGAATTGAATTATTTCGCTTGTACTCACGAATATTAATTAATTAAATCAAATCAACAACGAGTGGGAATAATAATAATAATAATAATAATAATAATAATAATAATAATAATAATAATAACTGATGGAAGGTGAAAGGATACATGCCTTGTAGTGACGAGTTTCAGCCAATTGACGGAGACTGGTAAAGGTGTTGATGTCTGGTACGCCGATTGATGTTGAGCATCTTGCCATCGTTTCTTCTTTCGATAATCAGACAGAGTGGGGCAACCAAGACACACCTTCACACTATTTACTTATTTATCCTACCTTACACTATGAAGGTAATGTAAGCAGAATTATTCTGTATTGAAAATTAATATATTGGCAGCTTTAGTAACCTTCCTACGATAGATTGAACCGGAGATTTTACCAAAGTAGACTTTCAGGTGATGGGTTTTCTCTAAACAGTAGTTGACCGGGTCATCAGTGTCGCCTGCGATAAGTGACCTTTTGCCATTGGGTTTACTCGGGTCACGAGTGATAGGTCTTTTATTGGAAGTTCAAAAAAAAGTATCGTTTGTGAGTGTGTGGAGCCCAAATCACAAGTCCAAACCTTGTCCTTGGTTGCAAACTGCACCACCAAGCTCGGGCACTAGACCTGCTCCACAATGCAAGAAGTCCAGCTATGGGAGGTCTTTGTTTCAGACGGTGTTGAGCATGCCGCGATGTGGATGTTCTAACTCTTTGTTTTGTTGTGTTTCCTTTAATCTAATAAACAAGTAACTTTTATGCCAAGAGTTATGTTCTATAAAATAATAAATTTTTAAAGAGATGTTCCAACTAAAACAAATAAAAAAATATTTAAAAATAGTTTAAAAAGAAAGATTTAAAAAAAAACAACCTTGAAACATGGATGAATCACATGTTATTCCTACCCCAAAGCCTTTTAATGATTTGTAAATATGTTAGTACACTTACTTATGATGTCCCTAACCTAGTATAGGTATTTGTATGTTATTTGAATGTTGTTTAGCTCGATTATTAGACTAAGGGTATTATTGTAATTTGGTTGGGACGAATAGCTATGGTTTACACAAATGAATCTCTCATTCGTGTTAGTGTTTGGACAAATGGATATCAAGCTCATTCATCCACACCCGTCCGTGCATACCAAGACCCATTCATGTGATGCCTTTACACAAATGGCAATAGTATTTAAGCATGTTCTCCCAAACCCTAGTTAGGGTTTTGGTCATTTGGTGTTCCAGATCTGATTTGTAATGTTCGAGCTTCGTTTTATCAATTTGGAAACCATTTGAAAGCATTTACTCGTGTGTTTTGGTGTGTGTTTGATTATTATATTGTTACAAAGCTCTCGTATTTGGATTCCGCACTCATACGAAAGAAGACCCGTGATATCTAGGTTCGGTTTGGTTAGTCCTATGGTCCTATAAAATATATATTCAGTTTCGATGTATTTTTGTCATACCATCCTTGAAATTAATCATGTACCTATAATTATACTCGAATACTTGATTTTGTTTAAAACATTTGACTCTCTATATGTTATAAAAATATTCAATCTAACTGATTATCATTTAAGAAATCCAATATCATAATACCACACATGTGGAAGCTAACAATAAAAGAATTGCTTAAATGTTGACTGTGGTATACTGGTATCTTAATTTGCATTTTATATTCATAGCTCTAGACAACTATATCTGTGTCTAGAACATATTTTAAGATAGATACTAGGATTATAATTAAACCATCTTATAATCTGTCAAATGAAATTTACTTGTAAAGCAAATACAGTTAAAATTAAGCTAGATGACAGAAATAGCTATAGCCCAAGCCTAAAGAAATAACCCAACCTAACAATGTATGACATGTGCAATTGTTAATTCCTTTTGATCCCACCTATAAATTCATCTACCTTAAGTTCATATTGGTTTTTTCAACCATGCTCAACTAATAAAAAGATAAAAGCTTAATGGGGAGAAAAATCATCCTCCTGCCATATATGTTAAACATCTCCCTTTGAGTTACTGTTATTGCCAATATAAACAAAGTTACAACAGATAAAAACCTGGACATATAAATGAACTTGATCAACCAATACAACAACCAAACCCAATAAATCCCACAAATAGCAAGGCTATTGGTAGGGTCTGGGGAGGGTGGGATGTAAGCAAACTCTCGGCTCCAAAACCGGCAGCAGATAAATAAATAGAACATGAAATGTGTGTGTGTGTGTGTGTGTGTAAGCTACCAATAGCAAAGTGCATGGTAAAAATAAACCGATATAACATCATATCAACCTATAAACACAGACACATGTATATTTCAAAAACATAAAATTGATCAGCAAGTTGAATGACATTCACTAGAGGTGGAAATTTTAATTCATTTACTTACGAACACGTCGATTTGGGTTGTGTTTAGTCTCAAACGGGTCAGTCAAGTAAACAGAGTTAACAATGCAACAGGGTGAGAGTCGCCTAAAGACGTAATACAAAGTGGCATGAAACAAAGGCTAACACAGCTTGAGTTTTCATCATTTAATTAACATGTTGAGCACCCATACGCATAAGCAGAATCCGCCAAACTTATAAGATATTAAACCCTACTCAGATGGGGCTGAATGTGTAATAATAACAACAATTCTAAAATTAATATAAGCAAATTTACCTGTGATTCCTTTCTCAAAACTTGATCAACCAACAGTTGTTTTCAATATCCATACCCAAACATTAAACTACCCAAGAAAAGAACTGAAATTGACACATTTGTCCGAAATCACCAAACTAAAAAAGTTGCAACTAAACACATGCATAAGAGTTATGCTATTACCATCTCCTAAACTCGCTTAATTACCTGCACCCATCATATATTTCAACATATCCATCCGAATCCGAAGAGGACAGCTAAACAATGCCCTTGCTTTTGCTTGATTGTCCGCCAAATAATTAATAGCCTTCGGTATTTCATGGAGTTCCAAACCCATCAGCTCCAACTCTTTATAAATTTCCCCACCTGTATACTCGGGACGAAAAACTCGTTCAAGTATTTTATTGCCTTCTCGAATAGCATTAGCCACACTGTCGATGCAATTTATAAGCTTTGAGTAAAGCTCTTTATCTTGTTGTTCAAGTTTTCTTTTTCTTTTTTTACTTCTAGTTTTCTTTGCATTTGAAGACTGCTCAGGTAGAGAAGACATAGAATCTTCCACTTCAACATCGTCATCAATATTTCGCCGCTTCTTCAAAGCAACGAAAGCCAACAATAAGCAAATTAGGTTGGCTGCTTGCAATTGTCTAGCTCGCACAACATGAATTATATGGAGTATCTGATTTTCCATAGCAGAGCGCCGAAATTCGCTTCAAAAAATGGGAAAAAAAACATCTCTTTAACACAATGAAAAAGACAAACTAGCTCTACATAGTTTTCTTTGATAATAAGACTACTCTAATGAATAATGTTAAATTAAAATGCACAACAAAGTTTGTATGTTGGTGATTAAAGCTATGCTATGACTTCTAGGACCCTACTTAGTTTGTCTAATAAAATTAGGCAACAAAAACATGGACAAGAAACTAAAAGCTATGCTACTATATTTATTAAAGGTTAACTGTAGTATATAAATTATAACTATTTGGCTTACCCTCATATGAATAAAAGTTTCCACATTGTTTATTTTCACAGATTAACCTACCTATGCAATGTGTTTGTTCCACGCAGCGAGGTGAACATACTGTTTTTTTTTTTCACAAACCGGTGTTTTTTAGTAGCGGATCTAGTGGTTCCTAGGCTCGGTTTGGAAAAAAAAAATGAAAAATTTAGTGGAAAAAACTGAAAAATCAGTGAGAATATATGAAAGGAACCCGTGGAAATAATTCGGGGATTCCCCACTGGTTTTCGGTTTGAAACCGATTCAGTTCCTTCCCAGTTTGGTCGGTTGCGAATCGGCTTTTTCCTAGGTTTGGGTTGCAATTCCATTCCGGTTCATGTAAGCATCTTTTATATCATATAAACTACATAAAACTTCTTTTTATAACTTTTAGAATTTTTTTTTTTTTAAATTGAAAATCAATACAAAGAAAACATAATTTTATATGTGTTATGCCCAAAGTAAAGTTCTTTCCTTACCGGTTAAGGTTCAGTTTCATTTTTTTTTTCCTTTTTCAGTTTCGGTTCGATTCAATTCCGGTTTGTGTGGCGGTTTCGCCGTTTCATTTTCGTTCAGTGTGGGTTCGGAAGTCACTAGTTTCGGGGGGTCGAAAACCAATTTTGGGGGGTCGAAACCCTATATTTTCAAAATTTTCTATACGGATACTATATAATCAGAACTTCTGCGCGAAAATCCGGGGGGTCGGCCGCCCCTCCCCGCCCCAATAAGCTGCGCCACTTAAGTGGTTTTTTTTTTCATCGTGTAACAACTAATAATAATAATATAAAAAATAGCAGCAACCAAAAAGATCATCACCATTGTTCAAAATAACAACTTCAAATAGAGATAATTCAAAAATATACACCATAGTTTGAAACAAAACCAGAATATAAACAACCCTGTTTTTTAGAACAACAGGGTAATGATAAAAAAAATAACAACAAATAAAAAGAATGAAAGGTACAAATTATAGTATTGACATACCTGGTGATTCTGAAATTAATGAGATGATAAGCAAGAGAAGGGGTTAGTTTTGGCTCCACAATAGTAGATTTGGCGCCAAAGAAAAGGGAGGAGTTGATTATGTAAAAAAAAAAGGGTTTACGTGTGTTTGTATTTATAGGCGCTTGAGGTAATGAGGGCATATAGAAAATTTGAAATAATTTAGGTATCTATCGTTTGGTATAGTGTAGTTTAAAGTGTAATGAATTGGATCATTGTGAATAAAAAAATAGTATTTGGTTGGTTAATGAGTTCCGTTTTGTTTATCAACGCTTTACAACTTTTTTTTATTTATGTTTTGACATGAATTTTCATAATGTTGTTTCTAAATAGACCGGTTATTTTAATTTATTTTTTTTATAAACGATATGAGGTTCATCTATAAATACATCATTGTGTTGTGTT
This sequence comes from Ambrosia x helenae, assembly GCA_030844895.1. Classification (NCBI taxonomy): domain Eukaryota; kingdom Viridiplantae; phylum Streptophyta; class Magnoliopsida; order Asterales; family Asteraceae; genus Ambrosia; species Ambrosia x helenae. The sequence goes on from JAUTDX010005825.1 coordinate 23,529, forward strand.
TAAATATGTTTTGGCGTAAATTTTGTTGAATAATTTGGATTTCATATACAATGAAATACCTTTTCAATGATTTTCAATACACCATCATAACGTGGTTTTTTATGGTTACATTCGCGATTTGCTTATTTTATCTATGTTTCGAACTAGCCGTAGAGCTTGGGTCATAAACTACTAGTTTAATATATGTACAATTATATACCTAGTCATAATTTACTACATTGCTGTTAGTTCACATTTGGTGCAAATATAGTCATGTCCTTGGTTGGTAATAGAAGTGTGCAAAAACCAGTTTGAGCCAAAATCGGTTTGCATTATAAATCAGCCTGTTTTCTTAGTTTGGTCTCAAACTGGAACTCCAATGAGCTCTAGGAACTCCAAATAGTTGTTCAAAATACGGATTACATTTATGTACTATCAGTGCCAAAGTTGGCATATTGACGGTGATGAAACAAATAAGCGATTATTCCTCTACCTTTAATTATAAATGAATTTAAAAATAAAATACTGATGGTAACCTTTCAATGCCTTGATTTCAATTCCAATTTGTCACTTGCTATATGATGAAATCTGATTTATTGATATTGATTATATTATTATTATAACTAGTTTTTTTTTTTTTTTTTTATGGGTCAACTGAACCCGTTATGGCCTACACATTTTCACACTGATATGTCTAAACAGAAGTTGCAGGTTCCGTAGCACCTCTGCGTGAACAAGAAATTGATGATGAGCCCGTAGACAGAGATAATATAACAATAATCAACAGTTTTGAAGTATCTAATCTGGTTGAAACGGAAGAACCTAGTGACGGATATACAAACCATATACATACACAAACCCAAAACAAAACAAGAAAAATACTATATGTTATGTTTTGATGTGGACTTCCAATTTAGAAAAAAAAATGTGAAGTCTGAATACTAAATAATTTCCCTCCAACCACACCCCCAAAACTCCGCTAGGCTATAAAGCCACGGACGACTAGTAGATGTTTTTAACTTGATTCAGTAAACATGTTTATATAATAACATTAACTTCTGCCACCAAAACTTTGTTGCGGCCGCATCAGCCTCCAACAAAGCTGGCAGTTATTGAGCATAAAAGATTTTAAGAACAATAATTAGGAGAGTGCAATGATATGAAGGCAGTAAAGAGGCCTGGAGGGTTGAAAAGTGGGAAAATTAGTATTTGGTGTTAGTCCCACATCGGTTGGTTAGAGAAAGCAGACGAGTGAAACTTGGTATTTAAAGGAAGCAGGTGCAATGTTTGAAAGGCACGCAGCCATGCAGTGAATACAAAGCAAACTATTCTTTCGCCTTTTACTAAAGAATACCGTGTATTCGCTGCATAAAGTGGCATACGCCTATTTTTGGAGAGTCCCTTCTCAATGAAGGGCTCCAACCAAGTTTTAGTTCAATTTTAACTGATCCAAGAAGCATTATTAAAATTATGTTGAATCTCAACAAATCTGCACTCTTTTAGTTTTATACAGTTTGTAAGTTCTGTATAGTTTGTTCCAATACAAAAACGAAAGGAGTTTAAACTCACAAGGTCGGTTGGATTCAGCGTTTTTAAGGAGGAAAGGATCTGGTCTGACCTGTTAGAAACCAAGTTTTAACTGCTTCAGGTCGGTTTCAAAGTATAGAGGTATAGCCCGATTTCAACCCTGAGTGTCGTTCTGGTCCAGGCCGGATTGGGCTGGGTTCGGTTCAATACTGAGTTTGGTTCCCAACTAGGTTTTTTTGCGCACGTCTAGCACCTGACAGCATAGTATAGACTCCTAAGCACATTCTCGATATTATTACGTGAGTTTTATAGTTAGAACAAACTCCCTAATAACAAATATCTTCATGTTAAAGAAAGCAAACGTCTTATACTTGGACCACTGATATTTGGAATCCACACAACTAATTCAGGTTTGCTAGTGACAGAAACAATACTAATCCTCGATTATCTATGACTCGTTACCAGAGGTCCAGCAGAATGAATCATGTATAGAGAGCTAAAAAAGGGGGTATATGAAGGCATGCAGCCACGCAATGAGCACAAAGCGAACTATTCTTTCGCTTAAAATTGGCAAAAGGGGGTATATGAAGCCCGTCCCACATCGGTTGTATAGAGAGCTAAAAAAGCGAAACCTGTTACTTAATGCAAGCAGGTGTTGATTTGAAAGGCATGCAGCCACGCAATGAGCACAAAGCGAAGTATTCTTTCGCCTTTTACTAAAGAATACCGTGTGCTCGTTGCTAAAAGTGGCATACGCTGATTTTTGTAGAGACCCTCACCAATTGAAGGGCTCCAACCAATGTTTTTATTGCAAAGTTTTTTTTTTTTTTTTTTTTTATCTTATGCTATCATTCTATCAATCGTTTGTTGCATCATTAAGTTCACAGTTTTTTCATCCTTGAAAGCGAAGGCTTGACCGAACACCTAGAAAATCGGATGGTTCAGATGAGGCAGTTGCAACAACCATTTCAAATGTTTGTTATTAATCTACCATACCCAGATGACAAAGGGATGCTCTCTTTTACATTGATATTAAATCGTTACAATCGAAGCAAGATTAGAGACTATAGGCGACAATATGCTGGTGTCTAGAGAATGGATTATTGTATGCTTATCAACTCTTATAGTCTTGGAAACACGAATGGCCACTTGATAGAAATAAAAAAAAAATTGATCATGCTCTAAAGTGTAAACAGGCCCCATTGTTCGTGTACTACTCGAGACCGGCTTGTAAAAAAAATGACTAGAGCCGAGCTTAAATGAGCTTAAGGCTACATGGTGCCACATCAAAATGTGTTAAAATAAAATCATCTACAGATCTTAAACAGTGCGTAAATACTAAACACATCCTTTCACATATTGTGTTTGTTAGGTTACCTATCCTTTCACCTCATGTTGTGTTTTTTAGATGGGTCCCGTTGAGTATTTTTAACTTACCACCCATCCTTGATATTAATTAAAACCTGATATACCCATTCTAACCCCCTAAATTTAGATGTTAACCCAAAACAGCCCATGTCCATATCAACCCATGTTAAGACCCCTTGGATCAAAATTGCCAGGTCTGTTATTCTATGTTTGTATGATTGACCCATTCTTCAGTTCCATAGACACAAATGTCTGTGATTTTAATAAACAAATAAGGATAGAAAAGGTTACAAGAACTTTTCAGAGTTTTCTTTTCATCTTTCATCATCATAGGACTACAATTAATCTAACAAAACTGACAAGACCTATAATCACCACCTTGGAATAATCCATGTGTGTGATTGTATACAAACTCATGATAACAAGATAAGTGCTAGACAAATTATCAACCCACTTATTATTGTTATAATAATTAATATTTACAATCATAAAATCACTGTATTCTTAGAAAAATAAGACAGGATAATTCAACATCAGTAACTCATAAACAAGTATGTTCAAGGAAACTATGATTAATGATGCATCTTAAACTTGACTATAATGATGAACAAAATAATCTGACCCACAAAAAAAAAAAAAAAAAAGATGTCTCCTAATCCATAACTGGAAAGCAAAAACCAGCAACTGCTATCATCTATTGCTTGAAAGCATGTCTGTCAATAAGATAGCACGGTCGGGCGTCTCACCATCTTTCCAAACCTTAAAATCAGGCAAAAAATAGCCATACTGACTCCACCTGTTCAGATCATATCTTGAAAAGGGCCCTTGTACTTGCTCTTGTGGGTCCAGGTAGAACCATTTCGAACCGGAGACTTCATTCTCGTCCTCTTGCTTGTGTGTTTTTGCTTCATCTGCTTGATCATGTATTTCCTCTTCATCATCACTTAGCTCAATCACATTTGACAAGTCAATTATCTGACCCGAACTTTTGGACCCATGCATCAGCTTGTCTTCTAACCGCTGGATGCTTGTCAAATGTTCTCCAGAACCCACATTCTTTGTTGGTTTTGTGTTGCCTTTATCGAACCCATCAAGAATTACCACTTCATCGTCTGCAAATAAAAACAAAAAACACATTACTTGTATATATACTTTCTTATGCGACAAAGAATGCGGCATATTAAAGTTCCCCAACTTGTAAAAAATACCGAAAAAAGTCACCAAACTATTTTTTGTATATTAAAGTTCCTAAACGTATCTAAAAAGCATGTACATACCTTCAGCATTGGAGCAGGATGGCAATGCCCGATCTGTTTCTAAATCAATACTTGGATATGGAACATCTTTAGGAACCAAAACTGGTAAATCATTGGACTGTTGGATATCTGCTGACTCTTCCTGTGGTTTTGCAGATTCTGGTTCTAATTTATCGGCTGTCACCTCCGGTACTTCACTCAACAACTTTGACTGCTCCGATGGTGTTTGAAGCCGTTTTTTTTCTTTCTAAATACCCAAACAGCGTAATAGCGGAGCAAGTAAAGGTTTCCCAAACATCTATACACAGGTCATATTGATTATGATGAATTTTGATAGTAAGATTATTAATTTATACATCAAATGGGACTTATGTGGTCATTTGTAAATATTATCTTAGCAACAAATATTAAAGCGAAAGTATTTTTTAGGAAACAATGCATAAAAAGGGGCGGTTGTACATGATGAAAGGATATTCTTTGCGCCATCCCTTCTCATTGGCACGATCTATGAGCTTTTGTAAATGTATAAGTTCTCTTGGAATCCACTGTAAACAAATCAGTATACAAATACATTAAAGAAAAACAGGAAGACCATAAAATTATTACATATATGAAGCGAAGCGTAAGGCCACAAAACTTGATATAATGTTATATTTACCCAACACAAAATCATAATACCGAATATACCCCCATCTTCAATTTTATGATGTTTATACCCCCCCCCCCCCCCCCTCAAAACTTTCATTAGGATACGATAGTTTTGAGTGTAAGGAGAAAGAGAAGGCATTATTGGCATATGATAAGTTGTACTTAATGAAATGTGTATATATAAACTTAGTGTTTTGAATGGATGCATTTGATATTAACTTATCGGTCAGGTAACTAAGATATTAAGCAAGTTTTCTCAAGGGGATATGTGAAATTGCCGTCATTTATTTTGGATGGAAAACTAATAAAGGTTATGTTGCGTCATAAAGATTATTACTTACATGCTTGGTTATATCCTCATGCAAGATTTGGGCCTTTTGTTCAACCTCCACCTACCAAGGAGAGATTTATGAACAATAAAAAGTTAATAATATCATAAAAGCATACCTCATTGTAAGTATGAGTATGAAAAAAAAAACACACACAGAAACTTACAGCAGTAGGTCTATTAAGCAAACCATCCTTAACTCGTTGACATAAATCCTCAATTTCTTCCTGCAGAAGAAATGTCAAACACAGGATTCTACTGTAAGTACAATTGAACCATGTTAAAATGCAAGTTACCTTTAAGAAGTCATCATCGGACAGCATGCGTATGGGTACATCTTTAATCATGTTTGGAACTTGAAGAAGGATTTCTTCAGGTAAGCCAACATTTTTTACCCCTGCATAACAATAAAAGGCCACAATAAGAATAAGATGCAGCACTTAAAAGCTGCACAATTGCGATAACTTCTGTAACTTATCTTTAGTGCATAGAATACCAAAACAAACCCATACTTAAAATCAAATACTATCATAAAAGTCTAATAACATTAATAAAAAAAGAGTTACTGTTTGTTACATTTCATTTTAGAGATATTCTATAATGAAAACAATACTACACCTGTAACAGGATGAAGCTGATGGGAGGTCTTCTGAGAGAAATCCATTGGATCAGACTTTATCCTGATGTAACTACCTACAAGTTTCCCCTCAAAGCTCTCGGACTGCTTAACAAGCTCCTGAACTAAACTCCGCTTTAAATATAACAGCTTTATGTTTTCAGGAACAATAGCTGCAAAGCAGCTTAACGAAGTCTCTGACGCGTTTTTGGTTTGACTAGGAGCTTTTTTCTCTGAACTCGAAACCTTCCGTTTGCATGTTGTATCAACATCCTCACATTCTTCTGAACCATACAAATCATCATCAGAAGAAGAATCATGATTTTCAGCAAAGTGAGAATGCAGGAGTTCATGTATTTTAATTCGAGGCATTGATTTCTTTCCGAACAGCGAATGAAGCCTCTCATCACAGACAACCCTTTTCTTTTTTGTAGGGTGAAGAAGCTGGGAATTATGCACATAATCATTGACAATGGCGGTCACTTTATGATGAGAGAGTTCTATGCCAGTGTCCTTCCCAATTGATTGAAGAAAGTCAATTAAAGATTTGGAACCCCATCCAACAAACTCCACCTTTTTAGACTTCAGATTTCTCCGTTTTTTCGCAGCCTTTGGTGTCTGCTCGTTAAGCCCTCCCGCCCAAACGAGTGATCCTTTCTCATCTCCCTTTCCCATATTAGTGTCTAAATCTGAATGCAGCCCTTGATTGAATGCTACACTTTAAAAGCCATATAAAACTGCAGATTCAGTAGGAATGTAAACTGATCAAAAGAGGTAATACAACAAATATCAGTAATTAAAATTCAAATATCTCAGCAAGCTCATAACTGCAGTCACATGATGGAATGTAAGCTGATAAATAAATGCAAAAAACGACAACTCGAATTGTGTTCACTTTAGAACAGGATAATGAGCACAACAGTCAGGCCCGGTTTTGGGGTAGGGCAAGCTGGGCGACGGCCCGAGGCCCAAATCTTTAGAGGGCCCGAAGTTTTCTAATATATATATATATATATATATGTATATGTATATGTATATACAGGAACAGGGACTAGCTATGGTGGTTTGTGTTTTGAGATGAAGAAGATGATCTTATTTATATTTTAGATTATAATATTAAAATAGGTTTGCAGCACAGTTATTGAGGATTTAGTCTGCATCAATTAATGCTTGCACATTAATCAAAGATATTTTACTTTAATTTGCATTTAAAATATATGACTTAATATTGTTTTTTTTTTTAGTTTTTCATTCTTTTTTATTTTTCGTTTCAAATGATTAATAACTATTATATTCAATTATTACCTTATTTAATTTAAGTTTTTTTATTTCTTTATTTTTATAAGATATTTGACAAAGACGAAACTAAAAAGTTTATATTGTAATGGCCTCTCCGTTAAGTATATTTTTTATTTTTATAAAATAGTTTAGACCACAATTAGATTTGTCAAATATATTGAATACCGAAAAACAATACTAGAAAAGTTCTCAAATATTGCAGAATACAACTAAAGATTCAAATAGTTAATAGCAAAGACTCTAATAGTTTAGTGAATTCCTATACATGTCGAATTTATGTTATGTGAGCTTGCTTGGCTCAACGGTTAAAGCATCACATTGTTCTTTTTTCTAAACATTCACAAATTTATCGTATTCTTAAGTAATAAAATTTGTTTCTTTTACAATGTCATTAAGTTGACTAGTATAACTTGTTTTTACCCAGCTAAATTTGACCCAACTTGTTTTGATATGTCTTTTTTTAACCCAATCAATTTGTGACCCCGTAAAAAAAAATCCCGGATTCGCCACTCAAGGTGTTCCATGTATGTTTATTTTATTGAACGGTAATGTATGTTTTTATTAACTTATCATTATTATTGTTTTGTTTCAACCTAATATGTTAAATGTTGAATTTTAAGTACTTGAAGTATTTATGTGACTTTGAGGTATTATGTTCTTGTTTGTTAGTGGAGTTGGAAAACATCTCAAAATAATGTAGAGAAATGTATAATTTTTTACAACATATTTTACCATTAATCTAGGGGGCCTAATTTTTTTCTCGCCCGAGGCCCAAAATTTTTTTGGGTTCTCGGGGACGGCCCTGACAACAGTCCATAACATACAGAAGAAAGTGATGTTTACAATCTTGACAGTTCAAATCCAAATATTATAGTAGAGTTACAAAGCTAAGTTATATGCATGGTTGTTAATAGCGACAAGCTACCTATAAGTTATAGCTATTTCATCACATTTAGGGGCCAAACACCTTATAGTGAGAACTGAGAAGCTCCTGCTTCGCTACGCTATTTGCTATAGCGATCGCTATTAACAGCTATGGAGCTGTAAGATTTTGGGATTTTGTTTTGTACAATGCTAAGGGTTTTAAGGTTATAAACAAAACTTAATTACCAAAGGGCTATTACAAGGTTGTGTAGTGGCGTCTTTGCCCACGAGGTTGAGGGTTTGAGTCCAATCGTGAACAAAAGTGTAAATTTAATAGTAGGATTAGAGTGTGTGTGTATATATATATATATATAATAAAACCATAATTAGGGTTCAATACAAATCACTCAAAATAGAATAAAATAATGGTAAATAAAATAATAGTGTACAGATTTAGAAGTAAAATGAGTATGGTGTATTTATTCATCTAAAAAGTAAGAGTTTGGTATAAGTCACTCAAAAGATGAAACTAATGGTGTAGATTTAGCAGTAAAATTTCTAAAATAAAAGGTTAAGGTTCCGTATAAGTTACTCCAAAGATGAAAATAATAGAGTAGATTTAAGAGTAAAATTTCTAAAATAAAAAGTTAAGGTTTCATATAAATTACTCCAAATATGAAAATAATAGTGTAGATTTACTAATAAATTTCAAAGTACAAAGTTAGAGCTCTATAAAAGTCACTCAAAAGATGAAAATAATGATGTAGATTTACGAGCAAAACTTCTAAAATAAAAAGTAAAGGTTCCATATAAGTCACCCAAAACAATGAAAATAATGATGTAGATTTACTAGCCAAACTTCTAAATTAAAAGGTTAGGGTTCCATATAAGTCACCCAAATCGATGAAAATAATGATATGGATTTACAAGCAAAGCTTCTAAAAATAAAAGGTTAAGGCTCCATATAAGTCACCCAAAATGATGAAAATAATGATCTACAATTACTAGCAAAACTTCTAAAATAAAAAGTTAAGGTTCCATATAAGTCACCCACAACGATGAAAATAATGATGTAGATTTACTAGCAAAACTTCTAAAATATAAAGTTAAGGTTCCATATAAGTCACCCAAAACAATGAAAATAATGATGTAGATTTATTAGCAAAACTTCTAAAATATAAAGTTAAGGTTCCATATAAGTCACCCAAAACGATGAAAATAATGATGTAGAATTACTAGCAAAACTTCTAAAATAAAAGGTTAAGATTCCATGTAAGTCACCAAAACGATGAAAATAATGATGTAGATTTACTAGCAAAACTTCTAAAATATAAAGTTAGGGTTCCATATAAGTCACCCACAACGATGAAAATAATGATGTAGATTTATTAGCAAAACTTCTAAAATATAAAGTTAAGGTTCCATATAAGTCACCCAAAACGATGAAAATAATGATGTAGATTTACTAGCAAAACTTCTAAAATATAAAGTTAGGGTTCCATATAAGTCACCCACAACGATGAAAATAATGATGTAGATTTATTAGCAAAACTTCTAAAATATAAAGTTAAGGTTCCATATAAGTCACCCAAAACGATGAAAATAATGATGTAGATTTACTAGCAAAACTTCTAAAATATAAAGTTAGGGTTCCATATAAGTCACCCACAACGATGAAAATAATGATGTAGATTTACTAGCAAAACTTCTAAAATATAAAGTTAGGGTTCCATATAAGTCACCCACAACGATGAAAATAATGATGTAGATTTATTAGCAAAACTTCTAAAATATAAAGTTAAGGTTCCATATAAGTCACCCAAAACGATGAAAATAATGATGTAGAATTACTAGCAAAACTTCTAAAATAAAAGGTTAAGATTCCATGTAAGTCACCCAAAACGATGAAAATAATGATGTAGATTTACTAGCAAAACTTCTAAAATATAAAGTTAGGGTTCCATATAAGTCACCCACAACGATGAAAATAATGATGTAGATTTATTAGCAAAACTTCTAAAATATAAAGTTAAGGTTCCATATAAGTCACCCAAAACGATGAAAATAATGATGTAGATTTACTAGCAAAACTTCTAAAATATAAAGTTAGGGTTCCATATAAGTCACCCACAACGATGAAAATAATGATGTAGATTTACTAGCAAAACTTCTAAAATATAAAGTTAGGGTTCCATATAAGTCACCCACAACGATGAAAATAATGATGTAGATTTACTAGCAAAACTTCTAAAATATAAAGTTAAGGTACCATATAATTCACCCAACATAATGAAAATAATGATGTAGATTTACTAGTAAAACTTCTAAAATATAAAGTTAGGGTTCCATAAGTCACCCAAAATGTTGAAAATAGTGATGTAGATTTACGAGTAAAACTTCTAAAATAAAAAGTTACGGTTTCATATAAGTTACCCAAATCGATGAAAATAATGATGTAGGTTTAAAAGCAAAACTTCTAAAATAAAAAGTTAAGGTTCGATATAAATCACCCAAATCGATGAAAATAATGATGTAGATTTACAAGCAAAACTGCTAAAATAAAAAGTTAGGGTTCCATATAAGTCACCCCAAACAATGAAAATAATTATGTAGATACTAGATTTACAAGCAAAACTTATTAAATAAAAAGTTAGGGTTCCGTATAAGTCACCCAAAACGACGAAAACAATGATGATGTAGATTAGCTAGCAAAACTTCTAAAATAAAAATTCAGGTTTCATATAAATCACCCTGAAGAAAATAAACGTGTAGTAGTAAGAGTAAAAAAATAAATAAAACGAAAACCGAATAAAATAAACATGAGCAGACTAAATTAAATGAGTGGGGTAGCATCGTCAGATACCCACTAAAATTTGGATGATTATTTTAACATTGCGTGATGGAAACAGAATGCCAGCATAGCAACAAATTCGAGAGAGAGAGTGATAGTATGCGTACCTACAATCTTCTACAACCCACTGCTGATTTCTCTTTACTCTTCATCTTCTCCATTTTTATATATCTTTTTTTCTTATTGTAGCATTCGTCAATGGGGAAGATGGAAAGACCACATAGAGAAATGGAGGTACTAATTTTGCAGGGGTTTTTTGTTGGTTATTTCGTAATGGGAAGGAAAATGGGTTTTCACACAAAACAACAATAAGGAGAAGAGAAGGTCGTCATTGATGAGAAGTTTAGAACGATAAAATATGTAAAAATGAAAATTACTTGTAGAAGAGAATAAAAATATCCTTTCACGTGGTGAAAAACCCATTAGAACTAGTATTATACCCGTCCGTTAGGACGGGTTCTAATGTCACAACATTTAAATTATGTGTACATTGAAGATCCCAATAAAATATTATCCAAGTGGGATTAGTAGATGCAGAAGTCGGTTAATTCCGATGCATGTTAACTCAAATTTTGTTATTTAGTTGGCGTGTAATTTAACATATTTGCTTTGTTGTGTATATTCCAGAATTTTTAAGGGAAAAAAAACAATACTAAAATATGTTCAAACATATAATGGCATATCTGAATTACAAATGGATGAAACAAATATAACAAAAAACCGTAAAACAAATGCAATATACAACTTCGCATTACAAAACACTTGTTGACGGCATATAAATAACATATTAGTATCTAAAATACATCAATAACGCTTTATGCGGGTGTATGAATTGCTAGTAATAAATTACGATTGTGCCATATGTTATATTCGTCACAGTAAACAATAACATAGTTTAAATTACTTTGACTTTATTACAATTCAATGTAATTGGAAAAGAATAAAAGTATTTGTGTTTATGTTATGGTTTACTTAGTATTATCTTTTTTTTATATATAAATAAGCATTTATAACTACATTTGGTAATAAATTAATAGCAACCTCATGTGCACCATTTTTAGGACCTGTGTATGATTCTCTCAAAGTCCAAATCAGTTTTAGTAAAATGGGTTAAACAATTTGCTTGCTAATGAATCTCCAACTCCTAAAATTTCACTAAAACCTTGTAGTTGTGTACCCGTCCACAGTTCGGGTGTTTCGAAACTGAAGTAACATGGCACACAACAAAGAGATCAATAAATTGATAAAGTTAAAACAAAAGAAGAAATTTAAAATGTTATACACATTAAGTAATTACATATCAGATTTAACGTATAATAGCGGTATGCCAAACGTTCAACTAAATTCCTCATCATATAATAATACAAGACAAGGAAAATTTTAGAAAAAAAAAGGTAAAGAAAAGCATGTTAAAGTTTAGATTCATTTTGCTTCAGGTAAGCTTTATCCCCCGATCTTGAGTCAATTTTGGAGTAGACCTCATTCGCTTTTGCACCTATCTTTTACCTATAATCCCAAAACAATCATGCATACCCATTAGTACGATGTTGTAACATAAGTAAAACAATTTCATTTTCAGTTAACATCACATCAAAATATTTCCATCAAAGTTCCTTAAGTAAAACAAAATAAGATAAATAAACACCATATAATGGTATCTCATGGATTGTCAAGTGACAGAAATTTTTGATTCTTGGCCTCTTCCAATATATGAATGCTTTGAAAATTAATTCTATAGCTTGGTATTATAAGTGGATCGCTAGACTAAATCGATCAAAATCAACAATCCGCTCCCATACATTGAGTCTACACTATCAATAACCATCTAATTTGAGCAATGATTTTCTTCACTTTAATCCAAACCAGCTAAGTTATCCTAACATGGTGAGTTCTAAGAGCAATTGAAGGTAGTCGAGTACCGAAATCTGATACTAATGATAACACTCACATTCATATAGCTACATTATTTAAATAATAAAAATGTTTTACTCATCTAAAATATAAAAAGAAAGTATTATAATCCACCACATGTATAATATGATTTAAGAATTAATATAATATATATCGGACCCATCAGTTTTGACCCATTAAGAATTGGGCCAAAATATCTATTTAACCTGCAATAGGAAAATGTCAGTTGAGGATGGGATCTTGGATCAACTATGACTTCAAAAAGGGTATAAACACATTATCCTAAATGTAATAGAAACAATGTCACCGTTTCCTTATCATTAAAACATGTGTTTATATTGTTGGATGAAACAACTTCCCACTACATTTGGTGAGGCTAACACACAGTTAGCCTTTTATCAATAAAGAATTGGTTGTCCTTTAAAAAAAGCATGAAAGTTGACTTTCCAAAGTCAAACTAACAACTATCCAACATCTATAGCGCATGAAAAAGACCCAAAGCCTACAAAAAAACCAAACTTTATACTGAAAGATCCTTACTTTGGAGCAGGAACAGAAGTGTGACATTTGACTTAACAGAAACCCAAGTCTCTTTCTCCAACAAAGCAGGTTTAGGTGACACCAAACCACCACTTCTTTAACACTACCAAACTCTTGAATCACCATTAACAATTCGCCTCCAAGGTCCCTAACCTGCAGTTCAAAATTTCAAATCAATAGTGAGTCAACATAATATAATGATATTGAATCAACATTAACAACTAAACCCCCAAATAAAAAGCAAGAAACATAAAAAAAAAAGCAGCAAAACTGCCAAAACTGAAACAGGGGGAAAAAAAATCCTATTTTACCTTCATACTACCACCATGTACCTCCACCACACACGACCGCATACCACCACCATCTACCTCCATCACGCACTGACTAAAGACGGTGCCGTATACCACCACCGTCTACCTCAGCCAGGCAGGTTGTCATCAACCTACCGAAAACCGTCAACAACAAAGTCTCAGTCTCAGGCAAGCAATAGCCATCACCGACCACCTCGTGAATAAATCAGGCAAGCGATTCAAAAGATTCGTCAAAACACAGGGCCGAAAACCGCATCTTCAAAAAGAATTCAGGTTACCGACACAAAAGATTCATCAAAAAACCCAGGTGCGAAAACCCTTATAACCAAAATTGATGGCGACGCAGTGACGGTGTTACCACGGATGTCGTTCTTCTCTCTCTACATATGTAGGTAAGTGCATAATTGCTGGGATACCCTCAGTCAGATAAAAAATTACAATAATGACAAAATTTACTATTCAACTCCATCAAATTTAAATATATTTGAATTTTATTTGACCCTTGAGATAACTAACACAACCAAGAGTCCTAAGTCTCCAAGACCTTCTGGTTCATAACTAAAGTAACAGCTCTGCACTATACTCATCAAATTGTTATAAAATGTATAAAGGTTAACACTGATTATTTGACCCGTTATAGTCCATGTAGACTTCGGTTCAATTTAGTCACCTTATGTTGCTTAAACTCCTTTCCAAACTTCATAATTGTGTATAGACACACCTCTCCCATTAGTAAATGAACATGTTACTTGATGCTATGCAAAAACACATATCGTTAAAAAAGTTAATTAAGAACTTATAGTCTATATAAAATCCATTTTCTGCTCCAACTCATTAAGAAACTACAATTCTACAGAATTTCAAGTAGAGGATTTGTACCAATGTTAATGCAACTAAGATGATATAAATTGAATCAAAGCATTATTGCATCTCCATGACTTGTGATCTACCATGTTGCACCTTAACAATCCACCAAATCAAACTTATGCCTTTTAGTAAATAGAACACATCAAAAGAATGTAATTGAGAAAACATAAATTTACCTCGTAGATTAGTCTCTCATCACCCTACTCTACCTTAGAATGGAATGAATCAGAGAAGCGAATCTGTGAACAGATACAAAATATGAATAGAATGATCAATGAGCTCTAACTTAGTAAGCGTATCACTCACATAAATACCTTACTTTGATCATAGCATATTCGACAATCCATTTCTGCACCCAAACTTTCATGCTGCAAAATTAACAAACTTGTAAAAATCAACCAGCATTCTTTGCAAGGAAGAACCCTCAAATATTCAAAACATGCTTCTTCTTTATTTGCATGGTGAAAATAAACTTTCAAAGTTCTTACTCGTTGTATCAGAAACCTAAAAAAAAAATTAAATCAAAATTATTTCATCAATACCAAAATGAAAATATGCCTTTAACAAAAGGAACATATAGAAACCTGATTGTAGTGGACTCACCAATCTTGACTTTTCAATCATAGACCATAAACAATCTGTTACACTAGAAGATAAAAGGCCAATAAATGGTGTCAGAAAGGCATAAAGAATTTGATGTGGAGAAAGATAGAGGCGGCCGTCATACATTTTCAAGCAGGGCAAGTCTTGTGATCAAATTTGATTTGTAACCACCAGGATTATATTTTGTATATCAATCAACAAAAATATCTCATTAGAATCATATGTAAATGGGGAATTAAAAATTGACGAATACCTAGAATAAGATGTTAGATTTAACAGAATGAAATAAAATTCACATAACAAAAGGTAAGAAATAAGAATCAATGTCGAAAAAGATGTAGATGAACCTGAATGTTTAAGTGTTCCTTATTGTGAGAGAAGGGAGGGGTGGCCATTCAAGTGGAGGGAGAGGCGATGGTGGGGGTTTATACTGTGGGGGAGGTTGGTTGAGAGAGCTATACTACTGAACCCACGTCTTGCTACAACTTAGAGTAGAAGGTTGTAATCGGAGGAGATGGATGACGACGATGAACTCCGATAAATAAACTGAAAGATTCAAAGATTCCTTCAATAGTACTCATAGATTCTCTGTAGAAGATTTAAAAATAGACGATTGCAGGGTGAAAGAGTGGTAGTGTGGGAAGAATGATGGATTCGCCAGCGCCTAGGAGAAAGCGAACAATCCTTTTGATGGTGGAGGAGGTTTTATAATGGATGGCTTAAGGTGGTTGGAGAGGAGAAAGCGGAGAATGTGGGTGGAAATTTAGCATAATTGAGAAACTGGTTAACTGTATCTTAAAAAAAAACTGCCAAATTTTAGCCAAACCACCTATTTATTACGGTCCAGATTCAATCTAAGAAATAACTACCTCCTTTCAATGGTCTAGATCATCCCAAAAACAATTAATTTCTTCAAAATTGACGGTTACTATAGTGGTGAACAATATAGTAATAATTTGTAAAAATGAAAATTGGTTGGGAAAAAAGAAAAACAAAATGTTGTGATATAAGTTAAAGTAATTAACTAATTTTGCTAGTAAAATATAATTAGAGTTAATTACACATTTAGTCTCAATGGTTTGTGGATAGTAACAAGCTAAGAGCGCTGCCATTGGTCCCCTATAAATCTAACCCTATATTTTTTATGGTGTTGGAAGTGGTTGTGAGTGAAGAAAAATGAGGAATCTACTGTTTATCGGTATATTGGGAGTTATTTGAAAATCTTTTGGGAAAGCCAGGAAACTGTATTTATTTTTTAATTTTTGTTGAAAGTGGTTGTGAGCGGATAAAAGAGAATGTAATGATTTTTGATATAATATGTGGTTGTGAGCGAATGAGAGATGGGGAAACTACTATGAATGTTTTAAGGTACTAATAGTTTAAAGTAATATTCTAATGTATGTATTAACTTGTTATTTTGTAACAAGCTAGCGTATTAACACTAACACTTGTTTAATTTTATCTGAGTTCACCCACGTGCCTAAAATGTGAGGGTAACTATGTTCTTTTGCAAGTTAAAAGCATTTCCCCTCATTATCTACCCGTTTCCACCTTTTCACCCTATTGAATGCACAAACTCAAACCCTGAATGAATTTTCAAAGCTTAAAGTAGCCCTGCAACAATCAACTAAAATATCAACGAAGATGGTTGTTTGCAAATATGGTAGATTTGCATAGGGACTGACATTTTTTTTCTGAGTACCTATACTCGTACCTATATTGGTATTCATACCGATTTTGGATACTCGGCATAGGTACTGGCATCCACTTTTATTGATTTCAGTATTCGGTAATTTCGGTATAGGTATGGGTAAAAATGATACGGGTACCGAATTCTATATACTAATTAATTTGATCATATGTTTTACTTCGTAATTAGGGCACATGGGGTGGTAATGTTTTTTATCACACCCATCACACTATCACACCCAATCAGATTCTGCCACCTCATTTTGTCACATTCTATCACATTCCATCACTAAACTCATGTGGCGATGTTCACATTCCATCACATTTCATCACTAAACTTTTTTTAAATAAATAAAAAAAATTACATAAATATTTAAAAAAAATATTTAAATATTTAAAAAACTATTTAGTTTTTTAAATATTTTAAAAAATTATTTAAATATTTTAAAAAAATTATTATTCAAACGGCTACTTTTCTAACCCTATAAATACAAGACCAAATCCTCCTTCTCATTCACATTTATCACTCAAACATTCAAAGATATGGGTGGTGGTTATCCTAACGAAGCTGCCTGAGACGTCGTCAACCATTTTCATCTCCTCCCCCTCCTTCTCAACCAATGTTCTCTTCTCCTCCTTTTCCTCAACCAATGTTTTCTCCTCCTCCTACTACTCAACTAGTCTCCACCCCCATTCCTCCTCTATCAGGGTACACTCCCCCAACACCAGATGCTGAGCCAACTGATGAGGAATAACCCAGTCTTTCATGAGCGCACTAAACATGTTGAGATGGACTACTACTTCGTACGTGAATGTGTTGAATCTAAGGAAATTTGCACTATGCCTATCGACTCCAAACTTCAGCTTGCTGATCTTCTCACCAAAGGCCTTGGTGCTGCACAACTTCACTTCTTGCTTGGCAAGCTGGGCGTTGTCAATCTTCACGCTCCAACTTGAGGGGGAGTATTCGAATCTCTTATTTTGGCTCGTATATCTTGCCATGATTATTGCTGATCTCATCACTAGAAATATGGTTCTAGAATTACTCCTAAAATTATGCATGCCTTGTTTACGTTCTTTCTTTATGTTTATATAGGAGAGTTGTTCTTCCTCTCCTTCTTGTACAAAAAATATCACAGCAATAAAACAGTTGATGCCTTTGAATCTATAGGACACAACATGGTCTGAGTTTGGGACCTTGAATCGTCTTCACACTCGTCTAGAGTTAAGAAAGACGTATAGTTTATAAGGGTTTAATTAGTTTTTGATAAACCATTGTTTGCAAAAGGACGGAACTACCCTCGAACTCAGTTAAATCAAACGGCGTTAGTGTTAATACCCTAGCTTGTTACAAAATAAAAAGTTAATACCTTAGAATGTTACTTTAAACCATTAATACCTTAGGTTGTTACTATCCACAAACCACAGGAGCAACGATGTAAGTAACTCTAATAATTATGTTGTGCTTTATAGGGTAATGCAGTTACTATTACTTTACAGCTGAAGTAGCATAATAACAATAACGTTAATTGAAATTTTTGATGTAATTATTATTACTTTAGTTCACTTTTGTTGATTTGTGTAAGTCATCAAAAAGATGAAAATGATGACGTAGACTTATGAGTTAAATTTCTAGAAGAAAAGTTAGGCTGTTAGGGTTTCGTGTAAGTCGCTCAAAACGATAAAATTGATAGCCCATATTTATGAGTAAAATTTTAAAAAGAAAAATTCGGGATTCATACAGGTCACTCAAAAAGATGAAAACATAGTGTATATTTATGAATAAATTTCTATAGAAAAGTTAGGTTCCATATAAGTTACCCAAAATGATCAAAGTAATGATGTAGATTTAAGAGTAAAAGTACTAAATAAAAAGTTAGGGCTTCATATAAGACACTTAAAATGATTAAAAACAATGGTGTATATTCTGAAATAAAAAAACTAGGATTTCGGGTCATTCAAACAACAAAAATAATAATATAGTTTATGAGAAAAATTTCTAACATAAAAAGTAGAGTTCCACATAAATCAATTAAAACGAGTAAAATAGTGATGTAGATCTATAGCTAACATTTCAAAAAGAAAAAGTCAGAGCATTCACAACAGGTTCTTCGTATTTGTAAGTGATTTCTTCATATTTTGATAAGTAATTATAAGTGGACGAGAAAACGGTTACTTTTCATCACTATATTTGGTATGACACTCTTCACCCTCTATAATTTTTTTATGCTTTTTTAAAAGTGGTTATGAGCATGGTTTTGAAAACCGGACCGGACCGATATTTGGTCACCCTAGGCTACTACTAAACATACTCGAATAACAGTAATCACTCTCCAAAACCTTGGATGTAAACCATCCTACACAACAACAACAACCGCCGCCGCCTCCGCCGTCAATGACCACCACCACCACAAACCGCCGAATAAGAGCCTTTAAACGATGGATGACCCACAACTCAATCCAACACAGCGACACCATCAGCATCCTCACAGACCCACAAAAAGACAACCAAATATTAATCAAAGCAATGCACAACATACACCAAGGCGACATAATAGCCACCATCCCAAAAACACAGCTGCCTGACAGTCAAATCTCCAGTGCTTGCCACCTCATCGAAGGGTTCTGTCTTGAAGGTTATATAGCACTTGCTGTTGCTGTCATGTATGAAAAAAGCCTGGGGCCCACTGTCACCTTGGTTTGGTTATTTTCAGGTGATGCCTGATAGGAACGATGATGTTCCGTTGCTTTGGTCGGTTGATGAGATTGATGAGCTTTTGTTGGGTAACTGAGCTTCATAAGGTTAGGTTTTACATTAATTTACTATAGTTTCATACATGTGTAATGGTGCCGAAATTGGGCGTGAATTGAATTACCAATTAGCACCCCATAACCTCCGCACACCGCCCCTGGGGGTGTTATGGAGCAAAAATGTGGGCAGGGGCGGGTTTTTTTTTTTTTTCGCCCTTGATTTTGGCGTGGTGGTCTTGGGTTTTGTGGCAGCCAATCAATGTGGGGATGGGGAGTGAATTTACTGCCCACTACAGACGGTCTTAGTTTGTGGGTAAAATGAAACACTCATTGGAATTTGTGATTGTGTTTCTTTTTCTTACCATTATGTAAGTTTATATTTTTAAGAGCTACAGTCTTGGTTAAAAATGCGCGCATAATGCGTAATGCGTGATGCCCCTGATGCACTGATTTCGTATAATGTGCTCCAATGCACACAAATTGTCTGTTTTTTTTTTGCTTCAGATTCTATGAAATGGGTTGGGTTTTTTTTTGCTTCAGATTCTAAACACTTCCATTTTTTGTGGTTCTAGAAGCAATGTATATGCTTGATTTGAACCAAAAAGCACAACTTTTGTCTTCTTATTACAGAAGTTTTTTAGTTTAAGTATGTTTTAAATATTGTTTATAAAAAGCGCTTCGCATTACATGATGCGTTCTTTTGGACCAAACGCAATAGAGGCATCACGCAATTTAAAACCAAGGCTACAACAAATTAAAATGTAATGAAATACACATATATGATCATCACTTTACAAAATGTTTGAATCATCTAAAATAATATGAAATTTTATGATGGTATTCATAGTATTAATATTATCATCAGATATATAT
>JAUTDX010005826.1:0-33889 GCA_030844895.1 Ambrosia x helenae
GTTTCTCGACGATGACAGCACCAATCTTCAATTTGAAAACCACAACATCCGGCAATACAAATGACTACGTATCCCGATGCTATGGATCCATGGGAAGCAGTTGAACAAGACTTCAAAGCTCAAATATGGCACAAGTCAAGAATCACCAGTGCAGAAAAAACAAAAAAGCTGAGGAAAAGGGCTTCCATTTTGCAACAGTTTCATGATTTCATCAATGATTGTTCATTAAAAATTTAAAATAAAGGCCAACAAAATCTGTATGGGATTATCTCAAAAGTGAATATGATTAAGATGATCGTTCAAGTTCCGAATCATCAGAATTTCTGAATTGTTCCAAATGGAGTCAACAACCAACTAGTAGTACTCTAAAAGGCTTATTAATATAGAAAATAGAGTAAGACTGATTGCCTCTGCTTTAATACTTTCATGTGTATGCAAATTAGAAGAAACTGTTGAATTTGAAAAGATGAGAATAGGGCATGCAGCTATGCCTTAAAGGAGCGAATACTCGTGTCCCATGCCCAAAGACTTAAACCCTCAACCTCATGGGGAGACACATTTATCCACCATAAAACTTGAAACCTTAACCTCGTGGTAAGAGAAACACTTATCCACTGGCGCTTATGCATGGATCCCATGTGCTATTCGGTGCACATGAGGATATATGTCAATGGTGATGTGCACATTAAGTTTGAAAAATAAAGATATATTCATCAATTAGGCACAACCAACCTTTTTACCTTGCATCTTTTTTTAATGTTCTTTCATGTTCGTTCTTCGAATCTTCACAAAACCACTTCACAAAAGCAAAACAAACAAAGTGTTAAAACATTGAGCAAAGGATTTATTGACCGTAGAACAAACAAAATAGAAAAAGTGTTCAGACTTTCAAACAACCAAATATAAGAAGTTGCAAGGAAATATTGAACAATCAAAGTGTTTCGGACCAAGCATTCGTGACGTTTGGCTCCCAGTCTAACCAACCGTCCATTTCGATTTTATAACCTTGGGTAAACCTTAAAATGGAGTGAAATAATAAGAACGCAATATTGGATCGAAGCATTTGTATATGATGTATAAGCTCGTCTATGCTTGTGTGAATTTATTGAGTTTTTAAATCGTATTTTAATTTCAACTTATATCCAATATTTTTTTAATTGTAAGTGATAGTGACAAAGATTTTACATGTAAACATCATGAAAGGGAAGGAAAGGAAAGGATTTGGAAGGAAGCAAGGAAGAAAGGTGTTCCATAGTTTTTCTCAAGGAGAGAAGAGAGGGGAAATTGTGAGGTTTTTTTTGGCTAAGATTTATCCTCCCATATTGGAAGGAACCGGAGAGAAAGGAGAGGAGGAAGGATTCCTTTCTCTTCCTTCCTTAACTTAAACTCTGGAACACAATGTAAGAGTAACCAAAAAATTGCTATAGTAGGGTCCTTCCTCGATCTTTCAATCTGGTCCAACCCGACCTGACCCGAAAATCTAAGCCACTCTACATAATCATTAAGAATTTACATAATTGCCCTTTGACTAAAAAAGCTGTCAAACTGGTGTGATCAACTCCCAACTTATCACGCGTTACTTGCTATATATTCATTACAAACCACCACCTCCGGCAGATCTCCGGCCTCTTTTTCCGTTCAAACACTCTTAATCCTCCATTTCACACCTAATTCATCAAATTACATAAATCCACTCATTATTATTATTATTATTATTATTATTATTATTCCGACTAAATAAATAAGGATTTCGTTTTATTGTTGTGATTAATTAATTAATTAATTATTGTGTGATATGGCCGATGCTTTATCTGCAATTCCATCGGCCGTACTACGGAACCTGTCTGATAAGCTATACGAGAAGCGGAAGAATGCTGCGCTTGAGGTTATTATTGTTTATGATCGGTTTAGTTGAATTTATAATGTTTTGTTGTTAGGTTTAGATAAGATTATAAGATTACTGATGTGTTGTTTGTTTTAGGTTGAAGGAATTGTGAAGCAGTTGACAGCTGCTGGTGATCATGATAAGATTACTGCTGTGATTAATTTATTGGCTAATGAGTTTGCTTACTCGCCGCAGTTGAATCATCGAAAGGTGTAGTGAGTGATTGGGATAATTTCGTAGTTTGGATTGGTTGTGATTTTTGGTGTTGGTTGTTGTAGGGAGGGTTGATTGGATTGGCTGCGGCTACGGTTGGTTTGAGTTCTGAAGCTGCACAACATTTAGAGGTTTGTGTTGATTCTTTTGCATTGTTTGTTTGTATGTTGTATGAGCTTATAGGATAGAGTAGTTAGATACTTAGATTGTGCGGTTGGTGTGAATATATGTTATAGTAGTTATTGCTTATTGTCATGTTTCTGGCATTATATTATCCTGTAAATTAGATTGGCTACGTACTGTCCAGTGATATGCTTGACTTGTGATTTGTGCGATGATAGAGATGTTAGTTTGAAGTGATGGTTGATTTGCGTGAAGAGCTATTTTTGTGATCCATGAGGATTTAATTGATTATATTGTTTCACCAGAATAGCCTTGTGTGCATTTTAGGGAAGATGGACTGTCTCTGTTGGTATGTCAGGACTCCATATGTTTTCTGCTAAGGTTTCTGAAGCATAGAATAATATAGGTAAAACATAGTGCTTAGCGTAGACGCGTAGTGAATAGTGATAAGTACTTAAGTTTAAGATACCCCAAGCATTAACATTGGACTTGCTGAGTTGCCGGATTATGACAATGAGTATAGAAAATGTGAGTTAATGGTCTCTCTCTCTCATCGATTGATCAAGTATACCCTTCAAAGAACGAAATTTGTGACTTTTGTGGTACCAGTGATGGTTTCTGTATATTTGCTCTGTGTTTAGCAGGTCTACAATTTGCTACAGTTAAAAATATGATTAACTTAGAGTGGTGATTAGTCAACTTCTTTATTCCTCGGCACTATATATGTTTATATGTTAAAGCTTAATTTTACCATGTAATACAAAATAAGAAAAACAACAAGAAGTCTTCTATCTAAGTTGTGTAAAAGTCTCCAATCTAAGTTGTGAAAGCTCAATTGAAATTATATAGGTTAAGAGTGAACCCCTTATAGTGCCAAGACATGTGTAACATCAACTCATTAAGTAACTGTGCTTTTCAAAGTCTACATTGAGTCCTCGACAATCATTTATATATGATTATTAATGCATATTAAGTTTATTTGGATGTGATTATACATAAATGTCAAACTCATAACCAGGATCCTCCAAATAATTGAAAGGGTATTTTATTCAACCAAAAGCTCAGATATGGTTCATGTCCATGTTTTGTATGACTATCTGGAGTTGAATCATCATACTTCACATGGAGCTTTAAGCAAGTTAACTCTTGCATTTTAGTTTGGTTTGAAAGGTTTATACCTTTGTTGTTGTTCTTGAATGTCTATTGTCTCATTCGTGTGTAACAAAAAAAATTATTAATATGATGAAATATAATCTACTTTGAAATTGGAGTCTAGTGATTGATTCCTAAAACTTTCTTACTCATGGATTTGCAAGAATTTGGTTTGGACTTTCGAGATGAAAAGAGTGATGTTTATCTGTTTGGTAGATGATAAGCCACTTGAAAGTAGGTTACTGGTCCGAACTATTGCGGCACTTCTTTTGCATTGAAATATGCAATATTTTTCAGTTATCAAAGGTCTCTCAAATTCTTTTGAAAATAAAATTTTAGTCCTATTACATTGAGTTTTATATCTACCATATTGATATATAATTTTAGGGTAGAAATATATAATATGTTGATCTCTTTGCCATTTTTGTGCATGATAGCTAAGGCAAGACAGACTAGTCAATGTCTTGAAGAAAGCATAAGATAGTAGTGATATACTTATACTAGGCATTAAGTTCCTTATTTTCATTAACTTGCTTGAGGCACAGAGGGCTGTGGTTGTAGTTATTTTTTCCTTGATAGCATGTTTATTACTAGTTGCCTTACTATGCATATAAAACAATAAATTATAGACAGCATTCTTTAGATCAGGTTTTCTTTATTTTAAGGGATCAGCCATTTCAGATAATTGGATCCTTAGAAAATGACCAGTCAGAAAAATTGTTTTGTTGTGATGGGTCATGGACTCATGGGACGCCATTATTGGCCAAGAAAGTTACTGTGTTGACAAAATAGTTGGTCTATTTTTATCTTTATTTTATCATTACTTTCCATACATGTAAATATGTAAGCCCTTCTTATTAATATTTACTACAACTAACAACACAACTAAAGAACTACTCATTTATTACCTTCCAGCCACATAATTGAATGAACTATTATATTGGAATTGATTTGGTACCATATATCATGAACCAAAGTAAGGGGTTTGGTTTGTGTAATTATATCTCTTAACACACAATGACACAAATAAGTGATTTGAGCCTTTGAAACGTCTGTTCACATTTCTATTATATGGGCTTTATAATGTCCTTGCACTTGTTTTAGCTATCTGGAGTACATGTAAATGAAGTCTTGTTTGGTGATTAGACCACATCTTGTTTCAGAGCTCCATCAATCTCTTTAAATTCGAGCACTGTGGTGGGTTGCGTGTGTTTTCAAGAGTACATGTATGCTATAGTTTAGCCTCCCAGTTGCTGCTACTGAAAATTAGCCCCTAATATTGGTATCCCTTGTTTTTCGTTTAATCCATCAAGTGGAGACAATCTAAAGAAAAATAAGAGATCATATTTAAGCATTAGACGGTTAGAAAATTGTAGTTTGGAATTTGGATATAGTTGTATATCAATAAACTTCATTTTTTATCCAAGAAACATATTTTATGCAACTTGATGCTACAATTCATGCTTTATTTTATGGCTGTTTCTCACATAAAGTAACCAGTTGATGCTAACTATGCATAGCTGTACAAATTAATTTGAACAAATTCTTCTTCCTTCTCTCTCTCTCTTTTCTTTTCATACAACCTACCAGCAAATTCTACCACCAGTGATAAACTCTTTCTCTGATCAAGATAGCAGAGTTCGCTACTATGCTTGTGAAGCTTTATACAACATTGCAAAGGTGAGGATGGATTCAAATTTCATCAATCAAGCTTTCTTGATGCAAGACATTTTAAGATTATATCATGCCTTTTGCAGGTAGTGAGAGGAGAGTTTATTTTCCACTTTAACAAGATATTTGATGCGTTGTGTAAGCTTTCAGCTGACTCAGACCCCAATGTACAAAGTGCTGCCCATCTTTTAGATAGACTTGTGAAGGCAAGTGTTCTCATCATATGCTGTAGCTTTTGACCATATCCTATGTGTTGCTAAACTGCTAACTATTATTGCTGTTTTACTTGTTGGAATACAGGACATAGTGACAGAGAGTGATCAATTCAGGTGATTTTTTTGTTTGAGTTCATATGCTGATTCTACTTTAAAGTTTGTATGTAAAGTTAATTTGTTTTTTTGCTTATTTTAATTAGTATTGAGGAATTTATACCATTATTGAGAGAGCGGATGAATGTCTTGAATCCTTACGTTCGCCAATTTTTGGTGGGATGGATCACAGTATTGGACAGTGTTCCAGACATAGATATGCTGGGCTTTCTTCCTGATTTTCTTGATGGTAAAGAATTTTGAATTAAAGTTAATATAATGTTATCTGCCACGTGACTTTTTATTTGTTCAGACCTTTATAAACTTTACTAACATGATGATATCACAGGTTTATTTAACATGTTAAGTGATTCCAGCCTTGAAATCCGGCAGCAAGCTGATTCAGCACTTTCAGAGTTCCTTCAAGAGATTAAAAACTCTCCGGTGAGACTTATTCTGTAGGAATTAGGAAATCTGTTATCAATTGTATGGTATTGTTTGTTCATCTTTATGGTTGGCACTGGTAGTAATTAGTGGTGCTGTGTGCACTTGATGAAATTTTTTAATTTCTGGTCCAAGAAACCATATCAATGTTAATCTCTAATATATTTTACACTTGCAGTTTTCATTCTTTGTATGTAAATTTCTGACTCTAGCATCCTACTCTTGAAGTCTGTAGACTATGGTCGCATGGCTGAAATACTTGTACAGAGAGCAGCTTCCCCTGATGAATTTACTCGTTGGACGGCAATAACATGGGTAAGGAATAAAGACAGCATCGCTAGCAATATCCATATTTTTCCTTGTAGT
Source organism: Ambrosia x helenae (assembly GCA_030844895.1). NCBI lineage: Eukaryota > Viridiplantae > Streptophyta > Magnoliopsida > Asterales > Asteraceae > Ambrosia > Ambrosia x helenae. The sequence goes on from JAUTDX010005826.1 coordinate 6,163, forward strand.
TGGACTTATTTATGGGACTTTTTTAGAGTTAACAGTGTCGTATGTTTGTTGTGGCATTTATTATAAAACTGTTTGTGCAGATAAATGAGTTTGTAAAACTTGGTGGAGACCAGCTTGTACCTTATTATGCCGATATATTGGGAGCTATCTTGCCTTGCATAGCTGACAAAGAAGATAAAATACGAGTAGTAAGTTTGTATTATTTTTCAGTCCAGGGTTCAGGTCTTTTTTGTGTTGAAACATAACAATTTACTGATTTTCCAATATTTGATATGATATTCTACGTTTTTTATATAACGTGTTATGACCATCAGGTAGCCCGTGAAACAAACGAAGAGCTTCGTGCAATCCAAACTGATCCTGCTGAGGGGTTTGATGTTGGAGCTATTCTCTCTGTTGCAAGGAGGTGTGCTTTTACACAAAAGTTATACTAGCTTGCATATGTGGTTCATACAGCTTTTGATGTCTTATATTGAGGCAAAATATTGTAGTAAAGTTACCTTTAGGAGTGCAGTGTTTGGCTTGCAGTATGGTTATTGATATCTTCATTTTAGAAGACCTGTGAACGTTTATGCTGGGTATGTTGTCTTGAATATTGCCTTATTATTTCAATCTATCAGGCAGTTATCTAGTGAACACGAGGCTACTCGAATCGAATCATTGCACTGGATTTCAACTCTGTTGAATAGACACCGTCCAGAGGTAACATTCCATTATGATTATATAGAACAGTATATACACTACTTCTTAATTCTTAGTGCAGTATAGTAATGTGGACTCTCTGGTCTTTAAGATAAATATGATTGAGTTCTTAATGAATTAAGTAAACAAATTAAGATGTGATCTCATGTGGTTAACAGGTCCTGACTTTTCTTAATGATATATTTGACACACTTTTGAAGCCACTATCAGATCCCTCTGATCAGGTAATCTTTCTCTGGCTTTTTTTCAATTCACATCTACTTGACTACTTGTGTGTTTGTAACCCCCCTCCCCCCGCATAGTTGTTAATAGCGATCATAGCGCCCGAATAGCATAGTGTATTATATACGTCCAACTATGTTGTGGTACCATTGTAGGTAGTGCTACTGGTACTTGAGGTGCATGCAGCCATAGCAAAAGACCAAGATAACTTCCGCCAGCTTGTTGTTTTCTTAGTTCATAAGTTTCGTACAGATCATGATCTCCTTGAAAGGTGATATATGATCGTATCTTTACTAAAATATATCTTTTCTGATTTCTTTTTTCTTTAATTGATGAATTTATGTGCTAACTTTTTTTGTATGCCCCTTCAGGCGAGGCGCTTTAATTATTCGCCGACTTTGTGTGCTTTTAGATTCTGAAAGAGTTTACCGGGAGTTCTCCAAGATCCTTGAGGAGGAAGCAGACTTGGATTTTGCATCTACAATGGTTCAGGTTCTTGTTTCCTGCTATATTCTTATATAATTCAGTGGTATATAGAACATAGTATATTACGAATAATTATAAAGCAAAAATTTGAAGAGCTGAAATTTGATCTCAGAACAATTATTCATATTTCAGGCATTAAATTTGATTCTGCTTACGTCTTCAGAGCTGTCTAACCTACGGAACCTTTTAAAGAGATCTCTAGTTGATGTTGCTGGAAAAGACTTCTTTCTTTCACTATATCCCTCATGGAGCCATTCATCGATGGCCATAATAAGTCTCTGCCTATTAGCAGAGGCAAGTCCTAGAAATTTTGTTGTGCTATTCCTATCCGAGTATTATGTATAGTTTCATACATCCCTCCTTAAAACTTGGTATAATAATAATAATAATAATACCATATTGATCCAACGAAATATTATAATATCAAATGTACTTATTTTCAAATTTATGATTTTATATCCTTCCCTTATAACTTGCATCATGATATGAGAGCTAGCATTGTATGGAGAAAGAGAAACGTCTAATGGTCATAATGTCATATTATAAATTGTATTTAATGAAATGAATAAATATGAAGTTTTAAGTATTTTGAATGGCTATATCTGGTATTAATATTATTGGTTGGGTACATATGATATTATGCAAGTTTTCAAGGGTATATATGAAATGCCCCGAATACTATTCATTTGAAATTTAATCCTCTTTTTGCTTTCTTTATGGTGTGCTATAGGCTTACCAACATGCAAGTTCTGTCATTCAATCTCTAACCGAGGAAGATATTAATGTGAGATTTTTAATCCAATTGGACAAATTAATACACCTGTTGGAGACTCCCACTTTCGCCTACCTTAGACTGCAGGTGCTTTGGTTGCTATTATTTTTTATTTTTCCGTCATTTTTGAAAGTTTATTATCCTTTTTTAATGTGTGTGTATATATTTTACTTGCAGCTTCTTGAACCCGAAAGGTATGTATGGTTGTTGAAAGCTCTATATGGTCTTCTTATGTTGCTTCCTCAGGTAAGTACAGTTAATAAGTTTTCCTCTCTTTCCTTGGTTAAATCAATATAAGAAAAAGGACTTGTAAATCTGTATCGTCTGAAGATATATTGATGTTTATATATTCAGCAAAGTGCTGCGTTTAAGATTTTAAGGACTCGTTTGAAGACGGTACCTTCATATTCCTTCAACAACGAGCAAGTAACACACCGGTCCACAGTGCTACATTTTTCAGAAGATGGTGACATGAACCATGATGATATCAGTGGCGCGCATAATGGAATAAACTTTGATTCTTGGCTGCAACGGTTTCACCAGACACAACATCAGCATCGGCTGCATTCAAAATCACAACCACAGTCACAGTCACACAACATTCCCATATCCTCAAAGGTGGCTGATCTTTCTATTTTTCGTTAAAATTTATAAATGAAAGTTGTATAAATCTTAGTTGCATTTGTGCAGGAAGTCCAAAAACCAGAAGAGGTAAGGGGAAGTGCACCTGTGGCGGAGATTATGAGGCCTCCTTCAAGATCATCCCGAAAAGGTCCAGGACAGCTACATCTATGAAAATGTGATTTGTTGGCAGGTGTAGGGTGTAAATTGTTGTACATCGTAGCGGTTTATCTTTGTCTTCAACTTCTTTTCTTTATTTTTCCCGATTTCCAGAACGATGCTGGAGCCAGACAAACGCTTGTTCTTTGTGGTTGTGTTTATTAAAATCGCAAAGCGCTTATAGGCAGAGAAGCTGTGTGTAAACCTGGTTCTTGATCAAGGTTTTATGCAATTGTTGCTGTATCTCAGATAGCAGTATTTCATTCATATTTGGTCACATATTTCTCGTTATAGTTGTAGTACTTGCATTGTTGGCCTACAATGTAACAGTATGTAGATTTTTAAAAGATTACCATAATTAACTGAAAAGAATGAGAATAGATATGGTGGTATGCATGTCATTCTTTGAAACCATATATTGTTAAAAATAATAACAATAAAAGAAATTTAAAAGATATCATAAATAATTGGAAAGAATGAGAATAAATATTGTGATGAAACGTAACACTATTTAAAATCATTTGTTGTAACTTTTTATAATGGAACTAAAAAACTGTTTGATTATTTGTTTGTGAAAGGGTAATTTCTTTGCGAAACAACCATACACTACATAATAAATAAAAAAGTAAGCAACCAAACAACGTGTACGGATATGTAAAAGACCAAACAACAAATATGTAAACAATCGAATTGAACGCAATATAGTAAAATAGATGAGTTTGTACATAAAGAGATCAAAATGTATCTCTAAATAAAACCTAAAAGGCACACAGGTAAAATTGGATACTGTCGCAACTGTGGTAGCGGGCGAGGCTTGATATTTGCAAGCCTCATGCGTTGGATCTCCATGTCAATCTGCCATCGTTGCAGGTCCTCCATCAGACCAATACAACGACCCATCGCATGTTGCATAAACAAGCTAGTTTAGCATGCCCTCGACCCCTGCATGGAGTATCACAACTCTGGACATAACCAACGCCACGTCCTGTCTTTTACACCCAATTTAGCAAGTACTCAAGAGACTTGAATAACTTGAACAAAAACATGTTAATGTTAACAACATCACGACTAGATAATACAAACATAATGGCAACTGTTATACCTTCTAGGTGAAAAAAACGTAGTTGTCTTGTTAAGGGGTTCACTAATGTACATAGTTTCGTCAAAACTCGGCATTGACTAGCTTCTTTTCGAACTAATAATATGTGTTAAAAGGAATGAATAGGATGTTTTAGAAAAATAAATAATTAAATAAATGAAGATAACCTTTAGTTGCATATATATATATAGTAGTTTTTAAGGAATATTGTGTCGTATCAAATAATTTTATCTCAGTGTGTACCAAATATATACTAAACACAACCAAACAAGTTTAATTAGTACAATTTACAAAGCTTTCCATATATTTAGAAAGCTAAAACATGAAGTGTGTATCACTTTCTTGAAACTCTGGATATGAAGCTGTTTATCGCTTTTAAAATTATTAGAATATATGGCTAGTGCGACAACACACATTCACACCATGAATATCCAAGCCATATAAGTAGTATTCGCCTCGTGCCTGATACGGACTATTTAAAACCACGAATATCTTAGCATTTGGAACCATAGAGTTTTGCAAAGTTTATAGTTCTGTAAATTTGCATAAAAGTTCGTCAATATTATAAAATTTTGATAGCTTTCTTCTCTCCCATTATTATTTGTTTAAAGAAAGAGAAAAGTAATAAATCAACCTTAACCTATAAATATGGGTTATTTTAAATACACCCACTCTATTTTTCATCTACACCATGCACTGTCAAAGACATTTTAGTCCAGCGGCATCTTGGTGGTAGGATAAGACTTATGGACTATAAGGTCCTGGGTTTGAATCTCACAAGAGGGTTTTCTCATAATTATGAGTTTCCTTCTGAATTGGTGACTTGGTGGTGGAATATGATCGCGTGATAACATTGGTGACACGATGATACTCCAATGATCCGTGAGTGATTCTAATTTGCCGTTAAAAAAAACCATGCACTATAAAATAAATTATGTAATAATTACTTTTGACCATTAATAACCAATATGATTCAATGTCTATCTTTTTAATTAATGTGTTAATCTGTTTCATGGATTCATTCAACTTATATTAAAAACGAATTTGACTAGGAATAATTGTGTTGTATGGTAACAAACTAACAAACCAAAAAACCTTATATATTTTTTGGTGTTTTTGTTTTTTACAGATAGTACTATCAAAAGAAGAATAAAAAAAGATGACCAGAAAATCAATACATTCCATTAATGGGTATGATATTTAGTTTTATTTTTATTCGAGTGTAACCTAATCGGACTATTTATCTTTTTTTTTTCAAAGGCTGACTTCATTAAAAACCAAAGCAAAACATATCTCCAAGATAGAGATATGCCGCAAAAACAAAGTTACATTACATCAAAACAAAAATTACACCCAGTGGCGGACCCAGAAAATATATTCATGGGGTGCGGAAATTTGTTAGTAGTAGTTTGTCTATTGCTATAATAATTTTTTTCGGACTGGTTCGCGTCGGATCGGGTCATATAAAAAGATTATAAAAAAACGATTAGATAAATGATAAACAAATAAAATAAAATTATAACAAATATAGATACTTATTACTTTAAAATAAATTTTTTTTTGAACGGCCAACAAATTGGAATCACTCACGGAACACTGGAGTATCATCGTGCCACCAGTGTTGCCACGCGATCATATTCCACCACCAAGTCACCAATTCAAGAGGAAACTCATAATTATGAGAAAACTCCCTTTGTGAGATTCGAACCCAGAACCTTATGGCCCCTAAGTCTTATCTCACCACCAAGATACCACTAGGCTATAATGCCTTGGGTAAAGTGACCTTTTTCTTATTTACACCATTTAAATGCAGCTATTATTTATTGCAAACATGCATTATGATTAATTACCATAGATCAAATAAAATCAAGGGTCAAGATAACTTATCGCACTTCTTACACTAACATGATTTCTCACAGTTCTCGCGATATTTAGCGTTCTCAAAATAACCCTCCCATATATATATATATATATAGGGGAAGGTTTAAATAAAAACCCACTCAAATTGTAAAAACCTTGTAAACCTTCTTACAACCATTGATCAAACTAGATCAATGGTCCACATTTAATTGATGATTTTTGATTTAAATTAATAGACTAGATGACAAAAAAAGGGCAAAAGGGTCAAATGACATTTTCTAAAAAAGCATCTATGACAAGTTGACCTGACACATGTCACATCATCTCTCTCATACTTTTGTGATCATTGTCATAAATCTGCCAGATGCCCGTGTTACATATGTAACATGTGTTGTGTTACGTAGGTTAAAACTGAGTTGCCAGTTTATATTATTTAAAAAATGCTGATTTATTATTTTTTTTATTAGACCATATTTTTTTTTCGTTTTATTGTGCCAGCACCAGAATTGTTGCATACGTAACGAGAATTGATATGGTTATAGGCATTTTGTTACTTACAAAGTGCTAAAAACAAACAAAACGGTCATTACAGAGTGCTAAAAACTTTATAGATCAAAAAACATTCAAATGTAGACAAGAATTGTTTCTTACAAAATGCTAAAAACAAACAAAACGGTCATTACAAATCAACAAATGCTAAAAAAGTATCATAAATAAAAAAAAATTGTCTACACTTCATTCTTGATAATCATCTTCATCTTTAATGCAAAAAAATATGCTCACCTGCAAAAATAAAACAAAAATCATCAATTTACATGTAAAGCCCCCCCCCCCCCCCCCCCCCGCTTAACATATGTTAACCAACTGGATTACAAAAAAAAATACGAAACTGATACAAAAAAACATTTCTTTATACATTTAGTTATCAAGATTATCAAACTTAAAAATAAAACTTTGTAGTAAAAAAAACAGAAACTAGTTTATACCAACTTAGTGGTGCTGTTACATACGAAACAAACGCAAAAAAAAAAAACAGAAACTAATTTATACCAACTTAGTTATCATGATCAATGACATTCCATTCAAGAGTTTTTTTTTTTTACCAATTCTTCCTCTATAATATGCAAAAAATCAAACCTTTGTATCTGGTAAAAAAATCGATAACTAATTTATACCAACTTAGTTTTGTTGTTACATACGAAACAGGCACAGTATAGGAAAACAGATGCAAACATACATTCCACACATTATAACACTCATACAAACATGCACATACTGGTAAAAGACAAATCAGACATATTGTTGCATATGTTAAGAGACACTAAAATTCACCAATTTTGATTAAAAAAAACATATTAATAATAATAACATATAAAAAGGGTTAATTAATATCCTATATACGCAACTTAGTTCTGTTGTTACATACGAAACAAACGCAAATATAGGAAACAGATGCAAACATACATTCCACACATTATAGGAAACACACTTTTTTAGGTGGATAACATATGTTATTACATGTATACCACCCCAAAACCAAAACCCAAAAAAAAAAAAAAAAACAAAACGTAGATCTATGACCCTAGAAAAATTAACAACTATGTACAATTTCCAGAATTCAATTCAATTTCTCCAATTTAATCACAAAAAATAAAAATAAAATAACCAACACCAAAAGCCAAAAAACAATAACAAACATAAAATCTATTAATCTAAGATTTGTAAAATTAATATGTCAGCCCACACTCGTCATAACCATTAAATCACCAGATTTCAAAAGGGTGATCTGCACTTGACATGAATCAATTTTTATCACTAAAGGATGATGACAGGCTTTGTCTTGTAATAAAACAAAATAGAAAAAAAAATTTAGTTATGTACTTCGAAATAATATTCCTCTTTAACTATAATAATTTTTTATATGAAATTATGATTGTTGTTAGCTATTTTGGTACACAGGAATTTTAGTTTTTTTGAATGCGTATCATTATTTTAGTAAAAAGCTTACAAAAAAGAAAAAATATGCATAAAGAAATAATTCTATGTCTAAAAGGCTACTTAGAAAAGCAATTAGCAAATAATAGGAGCACTTGATTACCTCTCCAACTTTTGTACTGTCTCAAGCACCAGCATCAGAAGTAGAAGAAAACCAAACACTGTTTTAGGTTAGATGGGGGTGGTGGTCGATGTTGATGATGGTGGTGGATAATTGAATCGGGTTTCATAATCAAAACAGAAACAGAGGTGATGGTGGTGGTGGCGGTGGTGGTGGCGGTGGTGGTGGTGGCGGTGGCAGTGGCGGTGGCGGTGGTGGTGGTGGTGGTGGGATTAATCTTGAAGATGGTGGAAAAGAGATGAAGAGAGAGAGAGAGAGAGTTGTTTATATAGGAGGGAGGAAGAGAAAATTCAAATTAGAAAAGAGGGGAAGGGTAAAAATACTATTTTACCCTTTTTAGTTAAAATAATAGAGGGTGATGTGGAGCAATGAGAACCACATAAAGGGTTTGTGGGGGTTTCTTCATTTTGGGAGGTTTCTTGTCTATACTTAGCCTATATATATATATATATATATATATATATATATATATATATATATATATATATATATATATATATATATATATATAGGGGGCGGTTATCCTACAAAGTAATCCCAACGTGCGAAGGCTGCGAAGTAATCCCAACCGTCGATCTACCTACAATCTTACGTCATTAATAAAAAAGTTACGCGGTGGCAGTTTTGTAATTAAGTGAGAGATTAGACAGTTAATGAGGGTATTTTCGTCAATTTTTCTACAATCAAATTATAAGAGACCGTTCCTTCTCTCATTATTAATCACATAATTTCTCCCCAAAATTACACAATAAACTCTGAAAACCCTACTTAAAATCATCAATAAACTCCATTTCTACGAAAGATTAACCATGAAATACTCAAAAGTATACGAAAGTAAGTACATTACGTTATTCTGTACCAAATTTTACATTGAAAACTATATAATAAACTTACATTATGCATGTTACAGGAAGAAAGAGAGGAACAGAGTATGAGACTGAAAAGAACGACATTGATGAAGGTAAATAAGTATTACGTTAATTACTATTGTTAATTCTTTGTGAAATTTTACTAAAATACGTATTTGTAATTATCAGGCCCTAGCAAAATTCCGAAAACGACCGATAAAACTGACAAATCAGAGAGAAGAAGTAAAGCAAACCATGACAGGCCAGCAAACACAAACAAAAATGGTACATTACTTTACATTAAGTTATTTGGTACAAATATTACGTATTTTTGTTTGGTACATTACGATTTTGTCATTATTACGCAATTTTTGTAATGAAGATTAGTAGTGATTATGTTATTTTAGTAATGCAAATAGTATGTCTGTGTTACGTAATTTTATTAATAGAACTATAAATGATTATGTCTTTGTTACGTTATTTTGGTAATGAAATTTGTAATGATTCTTGCTATAGAATATGATGATTATGTGTTTGTTACGTTATTTTGGTAATGGGAAATATAATTATCTGTCATTATTACGCAATTTTGGTAAATGAAAATTAGTAGTAATTATGTTATTTTAGTAATGCAAATAGTATGTCTGTGTTACGTAATTTTATAAATAGAACTATAAATGATTATGTCTTTGTTACGTTATTTTGGTAATGATTTGTAATGATTCTGGCTATAGAATATGATCATTATGTGTTTGTTACGTTATTTTGGTAATGGGAAATCTAGTTATTTTTTCATTATTACGCAATTTTGGTAAATGAAAATTAGTAGTAATTATGTTATTTTAGTAATGCAAATAGTATGTCTGTGTTACGTAATTTTATAAATAGAACTATAAATGATTATGTCTTTGTTACGTTATTTTGGTGATGATTTGTAATGATTCTGGCTATAGAATATGATCATTATGTGTTTGTTACGTTATTTTGGTAATGGGAAATCTAGTTATTCTGTCATTATTACGTAATTATAAATGATTATGTCATTGTTACGTAATTATAACTTTTGATAATAACGCAGTGAACTATCAAGAAAAGCCTGCAGTTCTTGACGCAGTTGTTGACGACGATTTTGTTGATGCGCAAGAACACCCACAAAATTCACCACCAAGAAAACAGTTTGTTCTATACTCAAATATAAAACTACAGGTGAGGAACACTGTTAATAACTTGACTGAGGCGATGGCAAGCTTATCAAGTGCACAGAAAAAAGCACTTAAAGAAATGGGATTTGAAGCTTTTACATCAATTAACGTTAAAACAGTGCCAACAAGATTAGGGAGATGGTTATTGGTTAATTATGATGATAGAAGAGATGAGTTGCAAATAGGACACCACATCATTCAAGTAACAGCCTCTCAAGTACAACAAGTCCTTGGTGTCCCAATGGGTAACCAGACAGTAAATGAAAAGAACAAACCAAGGAAGGGTTCATCTAACACACTTACTGTATGGAAGTCCCAGTTTGAACATAACAAGATTTTACTGACAGATGTGAAGAATAAAATACTTCAAAGCAAAAGGGGAGACTGGATTTTCAAGTTGAACTTCCTTGTACTTTACAACTCTATATTTGGGCAAGTAACAAAGAGTTCAACAGTGAATCAAATGTTCTTGAAAGGAGTGCCAGATGAAAAATCAATCAAAAATTTGAATTGGTGTGAGTACTTAATTTTCTGTCTCAAAAGAACGAAGGCAAGTTGGAATGGAACAGAAGCATATAATGGACCTTTGGCTTTTCTTGCGGTATTTTTTTTACTCATAAATTACGTAATGTGTTCTTGATAATTACGTAATGAACAAATGTTAACTTTATTCACATTACAGCTACTTTATACACATGAACAAAGGTTATCTCATGCTCCTGAGACAGCACAAACACCAGCACTTAAATACATTAGCACCGAGAATTTGATGGACATTAATCAACATTTGTATGACAATGGGCCATATTCAACTGACGAAGATGATGATGAGAATGAAGAAGGAAATGATAATGAGAATGAAGAAGATGATGGTGGAAATCAAGCTGCTGGAGATGATGAAGATGATGGTGGAAATGAAGCTGCTGGAGATGATGAAGATGATGCAGAAAACATGGAAGAAGATGGTAAGAAAGAAGCTGGAAATGAAGATGCATTCATTCAGCATGATGAACCGGAAATGATTGTTGAGCAACAAATCATGATAAATTCAGAAGAATTCAACAATGTCTATGAAACAACAAAATCACTATCTGACATTGATGAATTCTTGGAAAATTACAACACTCCAGAAGTTCCTAATGTAAGTGCAATAACTGTATAAAATTACGTAACATGCATATGTATATAGGATTTTAAAAAATCACGTAATGTTTGCAGGCTGGTGATGCAAATGATGAAAACAATAATCAAAAGATTACCATAGATGAGGCAACAACAACACCAAAGATACAAAAAGTTGCAACTCAAAAGTCAACAGATGAGAGCATAAGAGGGTCGACAAGGATAAAGACAATCGCAAAGAAGAAAGACAAAAGTCCTTACCCAGTTGATGAGAATGTAAGTAACTGTAATTTATTATAATATAAAAAATCATGTAATTTATTCACATGTTGTTTGCAGGAATGGCTTTCAAAGATAGAATACAAAATGGAGAAGTTTGAAACATATGTTGCTGAAATAGATGAAATTTTTGAAGAAGCCACTTCAAATTTTTTAGACAGCAACCTTATACGTGAGAAGCAAAGAAAATGGAAGTCATGGGTATCAAGTTACAAATCAAGTAATGAAGAAAACATAGAAGGTAAAAATTACGTAATGTATATTTAAATGATAAAGAAGTTAGTTAAAAATTACGTAATGGATATCAAAAAAGTATATTCGTAGTTGCAGGTGAAAAGGAAAACCAGAAACAAAAGCAAGCCACATCACAAAGTGTTAGCACAGGGATGCTAGACGCAATAGTGATTGCAGCTGAAACACTAGAAGGTAAATAAATCACGTAACACAATATTTGTCAAAACTTATTAATGATCAGAATACGTAATTACAGGTGAAAAAAAAGATTTGAATGAAAAGGCAACAACTTCACAGAGTGTTAGCACAGGAATGCTAAATGCAATAATTGCCGCAACTGAAGAATTTGAAGAAACAAAAAAGAAAGAAGCTGTGAAAGAAGGTAAAAATAACGTAATGCATAGTTACAAAAGAATGCTTATTTATCCAATTAATTGAAACTTATATTGATCTATATATACATTTAATTGAAAACAGGTAATGAGATGTCTGATAAACAACCCACGAGAGAAAAGCTCAGCAAAGACATAATGGATGCTTTGAAAGATGCAACAACAAATGATGCCTAGAGAGTGACAGCACAACTATGGTTGCTGAAATGATCAATGCAGTCGAAAAAGAAGAAAACAATGCAGCTTTGCAAACTTCAACAACACAAACCTCATCCGAAGCTGTGAGTTCGCAATTCTTAAAAGACTTGAATGAGCTTGAAGAAAAATCTAAAAAAGGAAAAGAAATCGAGAAAGATGATGCATCAAAAAAAGGAACATCAGAGGCAGAAAAAGAAGAAAAGAATTCAGCTTTGCAAACTTCAGCCACACAAACATCATCCGAAGCTGCCAGTTCGCAATTCTTGAAAGAATTGAATGAGATTGAAGAAAAATCTAGGAAAGGAAAAGAAATCGAGACCGGTTCATCAAAGAAAGGAACATTGGAGGCAGACAAAGTAGAAGAAATACCGAATGAAAGCTATGAAGGACCAAGTTTCGATCTGCATCTCTCCCAAGATGATGCACCTACAGATGCAATTCCAGATCTACCATTCCTACAAACCTCTCAAGATGATGTCGAAACACCAAAAACAGTAGGAAGACTAGTGTTTACTCAGTCACTGCAGTCACCCATAATCGAGAAACAAGTTGAACGTGCAAAAAGAGGAAGGATGTTGGCTGAACCTCTGAAGTCTCCTTACATTCAACGCCAGGTGGTAATGAAAAACAAGATCACTGAGGATGAAAACATAGTTGCACAGTATGTATTTGCAGCAACAGAGGAAACACAGTAAGAAAATCTTATATTAATTAATTTGTTGTTAGAATAATTACGTAATGAATATTTTCAGTACATAGTTTGTTACAAAAAATTACATAATGTGTATTAAAAACTTATCTTCCGCAGTGATATTGTATTCGAGCCAGAAGATGGAACTCCATACTTCAAAGTAGTATTTGAATGCTTATACCCTGGAATAACAATATCATCTAATGTTTTGGATGCATGGACGCATGTGCTGAACCACGATGAGAAGAAAAAAGCTCCAGGTTCACCATTTAGGTTGTTTGTTCAAACAAATATTGTGGTATGCTCCTTAGCTTTTTCGAGTAATACATAAATTATAATCACGTAATGGTTATGCTAAATTACGTAATGAATGCTAAATTTGCAGCCGATTGAGTACTTCAAGCCTGAATATGATGATTTAAAACGAATGGACACCATGACGGAGAACTTAAATATTGCACTTAACAAAAATGAAATAAAATCACTCAATGAGGTGGATTTGTTGTTCATGCCCATCGTATCTTCGGACCACATATATGTAATATGTTTCAACATGAAGACACCGAAGATAGAAATATTGGACAACAGCAAGCTTGGAGCTAATAGCAAATACGACAACATCATACTGCCACTGGTAAAAAAAATACTTTTACTTAATATTATTTTGATGTTAAGTAATTACGTAATGCTTATGGTAAATTACGTAATGTATGCAGAAAGAAGCTCTGTGCAACTACATGATGGTTAATGGACACCCCATTACTTCGAAAATGGTTAGCAAAAACCCAGTAAGGGTTCAAATGGAATGGAGAACAGCAAAAAACAAAATCGATTGTGGGGTGTTCACAATGAGGCACATGGAGACTTTCATGAGCACGTATAAGAAAAAATGGGTCAGTGAATTTCAAAAAGAGGGTCCAGGTCAACAAATGCAGATTGATGACCTTCGCTACAAATATCTAGCAAAAATCCTACTCTCCGATGCCAACAAAAATAAAGATTTAATTGATCGTCTGGCAAGGGAATTTCATCAAAAGGAATACAGTGAAAAAGCGAAGTACAAGCAGAACCTGTTCAAAACTCTTGTGAAAAGACAAAATGATCATGTTTGACAAGTTTTAGTGTCCAGTGTCGTAATGTCATGATACAATTTAACATTTGGTTTTTGTATGGTATGATACAATTTAACATTTTGCTTATCAGTTACTACATTATATGAATGATGGTATGAATGATTATGTATGTTCTGATTATATGTTAATCATGTATGATACTGATAATGGTTAGCTAAACATAAAATTACGTAACATGTCAAAAAAATGTGAAGTAATGGTTATATGTGAATGATTATGCTATGATACAATTACGTAAAAAGTGAACACAATTACGTAACAAGTGAACACAATTACGTAATGAAATGCAAAAACCCATCTGTGTAAAAAAAAATCACGTAATGAAATGTTTCAATGTCAAATTTAACAAAAAAACATAATCAATCATCGCCAGCTTCATAATCCGAATCTGAACTATTTTCCGCATCTGCTTCATTGACGGGTCCTTTCCCTTTGTTGTTGGCTGTTACAGTCCCTTTAAGAACATCACAGGTACGCCTATCATGACCACTACCCCCACATACTTTGCAATTTCTTGATCTCTTTCCTGCACGACTAATCGCTTGTTCACGTTTTGATTTAAACCTTTTGCGTGACCCACAACCCTTATTCCTAATACCATGAGGGACACGAACAGCAGCCTCAGTTTGATGTGGAGCCCCAATAATAGCTTGAATAATTTCTTTCTTCTTGGCTGATATCCTCTGAATACCAGCTTCATCTGTCTTCTCTTTCATCGCTTTTAGCTCGTCTCTAAACAGCTTCAACTTTTCAAAATCAGTAATCAACTTATTAACTATATACTCACTCGACTGCATTATATCACGAACAACATCATTGACACTTTGATGATCTCCATTTTCATCATTATGCATCACCAACGACAAGCTCGACCGAGAGGGACTATTGCAAATAACATCACTCCTCCAGCGATCAAGAATGTATCTGCTAGGAATTTCATTTATACCACACAACCTTAAAACTGAAAAAGCATGTCGACACAATAACCCATATCGCTCAAAACGCTTGCAAGGACATAAAATTGTCAAATCTTCAAGGTTAAATTTAACCTGCAATACAAAAAAGATCTCCATAAAAAATAAATTACGTAATGAAAACAAATAACCACGTAATGAGGTATATGAAATGTGAAAAACTAATGAAACACATAATTACGTAATGTCTGTTACATTGATATGTAAAAAATTACGTAACATAAAAAATACCTCTATCAAACCGCACCAAACGCAGAACGATCTTTTATTCGAAACGTCCCTATATCTCCTTCATATGAAAGAAAGACATTTATGCACAGCTCCGTAAATTTCTTCTTGGACATCAAAGAAAATACTTCTTGTATATATTTTCGCAGCTTGCACCTCAATAGGATAATCAGTCCAAAAATCCGGTGTTTTATACCTCGTCTCATGATCATTTTTCCTATGAGTATACCTTTGGGATTCCATGGCAGTATCAAAATGACTAATAAACTCAAGAAGCGTTAATTGAGCATTGGAAACTTGACCAAAGAAATGATTTTCACATTCAGATCTTGAAGTAGTACGCATAAGACCTGACATTGCCTCATCGCGATAAAAAGCAGGAATCCACATTGCTCTATTTGAATAAATGTCACACAACCAGTCATGATAAAACAGATTAAAATCAAAAACAAGTTGCTCCCATCCCTTCTCAAACTCTTCTGGGGAAATAGAATCTGTCCAAACAATGTCGCAGATACGCTGTTTAAAATCATCATTGTTGCATAATGCAGTACCAACCTATAAAAAAACAAAACA
The DNA here is from genome assembly GCA_030844895.1 of Ambrosia x helenae. NCBI lineage: Eukaryota > Viridiplantae > Streptophyta > Magnoliopsida > Asterales > Asteraceae > Ambrosia > Ambrosia x helenae. The sequence continues at coordinate 22,077 of JAUTDX010005826.1, forward strand.
GATATTGTTAAAAATCACGTAACAAAAAAACTTGAAATCACGTAACATACACAAAATCAAAAATCATAGCATAAAAATAATCACGTAATAAAGCCTTGAAAATTACGTAACATACAAAAAATCATAGCAAAAATGACATACCTTATCAGCAACCTTTTTCATGATGTGCCACATGCACAATCTATGCCTACTATTAGGTAAAACTGATGCAACGGCTTGTTTAATAGCAGGATCTTGATCGGTAACTACAACACGCGGTTCTTTACCAAAACACTTCTTGAAACAAGTTAACAGCCATGAGTAAGATTCAATTGTCTCTGAACTCAGCAATCCAGCACCAAGAGTTATATTGTTGCAGTGATTATCGATACCGGTAAATGGAACAAATACCATCTTGTATCTAAAAAAGCAAATAAAAAATAAATTAATTAAACTGAAATAATTACGTAAAATGAATAAAATAATTACGTAATAAACTTACTTGTTAGAATTGAAAGTAGCATCGAATGAAACAACATCACCAAAAACTTTATAACTTCTTCTTGCATGCTCATCAGCCCAAAATAAACCAGTTAACTGTCGTTTAGTGTCATGACTATACTCAAAATAAAAATCAGGAAGAAACTCTTTCTTCTTCTGCAGCATATTAACCACCATATCAGCATCATACTCGCCAATATATAAGTTCAAATCCCTTTTAAAATTTTTGAAATCTGCAGCAGTAGCACCCACTTGTTCAAAACCACCATAAATCGTCCTCATTACATTAAAAGCCTTAACAGGACCCATGTTTACTTTGGACATATTGCATAACACTTGCATTTGTTGATATGTCAAATTACGTGATGATGGAAGAAATTGCATATCTTCTGGAGAAACCAAGTAATGGTTATGCTCCTCAACAAATCTGAAAACTTTAAAATTCTGTCCATCCTTTGACGAAAAAGCTATATGAGCATTACAACCTGTTCTCTGCGACGGCTTATTCCTACTTTTACCCTTTTCAAGACTATCAAACGCTTTACAAGTTTTGAATCCTTCCTTTGAACAAACAAAGTACTTCAACTTAAGAATCTCACCATGTTTGTAATCACCTCCTTTTCGAACACTAAATCCAGCATTTTTTGCATATGTTACATAAAACTCATACGCATGATCAATAGATGGAAATACCATATCATCTGATGGTGTCATAGAAGCTGCAACTTGTGGCTTATAAACTGTTGAAACAGCCTGAGTAGAACTACTTTCAGCTATGTCATTGAAAATAAAACCTGAAAATCACGTAATAACTATTAAAAAATACAGTAACATAATGGCTTAATAAGCATAAATATAATAACGTAAAATGAAATTACGTAATAAAAAATCACGTAATAAACACTGAAAACACAGTAATATAATGCCTAATAAGAATAAATATAATAACGTAATGAAATTATAGTAACTTATTGAACTAATAAGAATAACTATAATAAAGAAACAATAAAACGTAATAATATTGGCCTAATCAGCATAAATCATGTTAAACATTAATTCAAAACCTGTAAATCACGTAATAAATATTGAAAAACACAGTAAGATATGAAACAAAAAAAGATGAATTTAATAACACGTAAAATTGTGACATTGTGATATGAAACAAACAAAAACACAAAAAAAAACAACGTAAATACTATCATGAATCCAAGAAATTAATAAAAAAGATGAATTTAATAACAAAACAAAGAAAAAAATAACGTAATGCTTTCATAAATAGAAAAACAAACGAACAATCAACATAACAGGCTGAATTTCATTCTAATTCTAATAACAGAAACGAAATCTTTAAAAAGAAATCGATCGAAAAACATTACGTAACAGATAGCTCAAAAATCATACCTGGACAATCGTTATTAGCCATCTTTGATGAATGAATAAAGGAAAATCGTTTGGAGATATAATCGAAAGAGAATGAACTGATTTATGATTGAATGAACTGAATTATGATTGATCGTATGAATTATGATCAATATTTATACTGATTTCAAAATCTAATACCGACTAAATAAGAATTTGAATCTCTGATCCTTTTATAAAAGATATGGATTTAAAATCTCAAGTAAAATGACGATAGTACCCTTCAATAAAACGCGGGTAGAAAGCCTTCGCATCCTTCGCACGAATTTAGACTTTGTATTTGAACCGATCCCTATATATATATATATATTATGATACATAAAAATATAACTATATCGTGAAAGCGTAATAACCCTCTCAAGCGGGATCTGTAAGGCTACCCGGTATGGATTCATGCCCTCCTCCACCTCAGCAAAAACCACTAATAGCGGCGGGGCCACTTCAATAAAAAGAAAATAAAAGGGGACGCTATTGGTGTTAAACCATTTAAAGGGACATTATTCTTATGTGACGGCTGATGTGGCCCACTGAACCCCTAGGGACTTCATTCCATACCATATAGCCTAAACACTAACACCGAGTTTATAGAATGAGTTAGTTAAAGCCCACTGTAATGGTTAATGTAACGGTTAAAGGATGAGTTAAAATACTACCAATACGTACTAAACGCATTAGTTGATTAGAGAACTTCATAGTTAAATGTGCATGAAAACAATCCGATGATGGATCACCCCCTCAAGACTCAAGAGCCTCTGCTCGGGCAGGCAAAAACAGACGCATATAGGTGAATCTCTTGCAGCCAAAGGAGACGCTATTAATTTCTATCAAGTGACATGTTACACTATGACACCTGAGTTCATCAAATAGCTACACAAATGTACTACTGAAATACATGCTATATATGCAAACATTATTTTCTTCATTTGTACCAAGAAGACCAAACTCATACAAAAAACAAATAAGCAATGGTCGGGATCTATTGTCTTCACAGGTTTATTTGTTTACATTTCCTCATGTACATGAATAAATACATAGTACCACGCAAATGTCGACTTGATCACTTTCTAAACTTGTTCATTTCCCTTGAGGATGTTGTACTTGCAGAGTGGGCAAGTTGCATTCATCTTCAGCCATTTCACAATGCATGTAGAATGGAAATGATGGTTGCAAGGAAGAGAATGAAGTTCTGCTCCATCTTCATATGTGCTTAGACAAATGCAGCAGTCCTGAAAGAAATTTGCAACATTTTATTCCACAAAAAGATTTATTCGTTGTCAAATACCTAAAACACCCTTCTAATATTTCAATCTTGGTTTAAAAAAGGATGAGGTGGTGCGAGTCGCTTAGATCCCAAAAGTCAAAGCATGTGCATCACGTACGCGAGGCACTGCTCTATGTACAACCAAGTAAGCTTTATTCACAACCGGAAGTTGTACCACATATCAACCTTTTATCAAGTAGAACTTTCATAATTTCTTCATCCCTTCGGTTGTTTTTACATATCACCGTCCTAAAGACCCTTTTTTGACCCAAAAGTACATCAGGTGCCGTCTAAAGCTCCTGATGCGTTTTCTAAGCACCTCGCACCTCAAGCGTGTCTTTTAAAAACCAAGTCAACCACAATCATTTATGATAAACTTACAGCATCCTCAGGTAGAAGAACACGTTCAACAGCCAAGTGACTACCATTTGTTTCAACGGGAATCATTCTACCTGCTCCAACATCAGGTTTGTCCTCGTTATCTTTGGATGCATGAAATCTGTATTTCGGAAGGGCGTTGAGGTCTGCATCGGATGCACCTTCCTGCATATGTTACTATGGTATGTTATACAAGTTCATGAAACATTGATCGTTAGTAGATGTAGTGATTTCAACCCACTTATATGCAAACGAGTCCATTCAGGTTGTATTTGTTTGATAACATGCCAAAGGAAGTAAACACTAAAAATAGCTTAAAGAAAGAAGCAGAACGGATAGATCAAAAGTCATCAAACTATTTACACAACTGAAAAGCTGACAAAAAGCATGAAGTTACCCATTTTTACCCAGTAACCATTTAAAATGTTACCCGACCCGCATGACCAGTCTGTTTTGACACCATTAAATATAAACATCAAGAAAGAACACTCGTCATTCTCACCTGGCCAGCAACAGCATACAAAATAGCAATTATGCAAGGCAAGCAACAACAAAGGGCAATCCCGATTAAACATGCCAACACAACACAGAAGATGGCAAAGAACACATCAAAGGCTAAAAACACCACAGTCACCCTGCAATCATGGTAAACAAAAAAAAAACGGAAGAGAACTGTAACACTCCAGTCAAAGGTTTCTGTGTTCTAGACTGTATTAAATAATATCATATTGGTTCAAGACATACCAGTACAGACGTGGAGCACGGTGCATAAGAATCTCACCACCAGCGACCATCCAGTAGAAGCCGATCAGCCACCAGACAAACGATACCATCGTATAAGATTTTCACATCTTTTAGCGTAGCTGAAAAACATACAAATTTGAAATGCATCAATCAACGAAGCAAGCATACAGCAATTATGAAACAAAGTCTACCATTGACTAGTTTCTGTTAACTCTTACATACTGAACATGGTAAAATCAGGGTCTGCAGTTAACCTTATAGACGTTAACATATGCCTAGCATAATACACAAAAAACAAGGTATAAAATAGCCTCCAGCTTTGTAATCGATCCAAGGGCCAAGGCGAATCTTATGGTTAAATCTGACTTGATGAGATGACAACTGCATTTTTTGCTCATACTTTCTAGAAGCCCCATTATATCACATCTCTTTAATGATTGCAGACAAAATGAATACCTTGGTTTAAAAGTACATGTGGCGCTCCGAAGCGTTTTAATCCCAAAAGCCGATGCCGATACGTGAGTCGCTCACATCACGTATGCAAGGCGTTCGTTATTAAAAAATACTAAAAAAAATATTTTTAGATAATTTTTTAACTTGTTAACTTCTAAATACTAAGATATAATATATTCTCATCATCTCTACGCAAATTTGTTCAATCAATGGTCTAATTTGTTCAAATACTCAAGCTCATTGCTCAATCAATGGTCAGATTAGTTCAATTGGATTTATAAAACTCAAGACCATTGCAAACAATAGTCTAAATTGTTAAAATACAGGTCAACTCCGTAGCGGAAATATCATACAAATCTTGAAACACATCCGTCAAAGAATCATGTATACACCATTCAACAGACACAAAACAAATTCTACAAGTTACTAGTTTAGGCAAACTATTACATATGCTAAAATCAGGGTAACTACAATCAATCTCATAGAATGGTCTACATATCTGTAGTCAATCAAAGTGAACTCAATGATTAAATCTGATTCGCATATTGTTCAAACTTTCTACATTTCCCATCAAATCTCAGTGCCATTAATAATTGCAGCCAAAATGAAGTTTTTTTAGTATTCAGTTTTTTTTTTCATGTTAATTCATTTCATGAAATAAAAAACTTTTGCAGAGGCTGAAAAGCCAATTACACCAACATCTAAGGAATACAACACAACACTTTCATATTTGATAAAGAACTACTGCAAATTGCTCAAGGTATATACTAAATAATACTTTGTTGCGTACAACCCTCGTATAACCACCATGAAGAACGCCAGCTGTAGTAGTGAGTCATTTGCTTAGGGTAGTACATATTTTCAATAGGTTAGATTCTGCATTTTAACGCTATATATACTTAGTTTGTGCATACTTGCTTGCCATGAATACAACAACAACGATCATACCCAAACCGTAGGGTCTGGGAGAGTAAGACGTAGGCAAATCTTACCGAGGCTGCTTCCAGAGAGACTCCCTTCTCATAAACAAACAACAGACAAACAAACACAACCAAGAGATAAAGAAATAAGAAACAAGTCAACTATCTACACGGAAGACGTGTAAGCGGGTGACACAGTAAAAAAAAACATATATATAAAGTCATACAATAGCATTTAAGCATAACAACATGAAGACAATCACCTACAAATATCCCTTAAAGCATAGAAAAAACTAAACCCCTAAGATACTATCCTACACGCCCCCTACAAGGTCCTTAACGTTAACATTAATCCTACGCCTCCACAAACTCCTAAACGATGAATTAGTCTATCCTAATTTGATTAACGATTTGGTTCGTATCACACTTCTCAAATTTCATGTATAAAAATCAACTAACAAAAACATAAACGTACCTGATTCCATTGCCACTCAAACCCTCACCAATCCTGCCTTCATCTTCCTCACTATCATTCAAGTTCAAATCACTCTCTTCATCCGTTAATCTCTGATTCCTCCTCCTATACTCCACCCACACCAACACCACGTGCAACGCACACTGAACCGCATATCCACATATCCAAACCCTAACCGGCACATTAGGCTTCTCATCAACCGTACACAATAACAAAACAATCGAAACTGCAACAAACGCAAGGTTCCACGTCATATCTAACGCTACGACCGGCTTGGAATATCCCCAGTCGGCTCGGCGCTGTTCCAGCTGGCGCGCTGCGGTCTCGCGCACCAGCATAGACGCGCCGTGGCGTCCTGAGGCGCGGCTCAGGAGATGAGCGAGTGTGTTGGGTCTAGAGATGGATGATTGAGAGTCTCCTGATGGGTGACGTGGACGGAGTAAGGGTGTGGTGGTGGTGGTGGTGGAGTCCGGTGATTGGTTTGTGTTTGTGTTCGACATCGTGAAGGTTCGTAAGGTTGGGTGGAGTGTGACCGGTTGTTATTATTATTATTCAGTTACGATAGCTATGTAGACGTCTTCTTGTTATTGTTTATTATTTTTTCTTAATAAAATAAATACTTGTGATATTTTTATCGGCAAGGTTTAAATAAATAAATAGTATTCTAAAAATAGGAATGTTGTAGGAAAAATATTAGACAGATTTTTTATTAAACTCATTCTAGTTGCATTATAACTTTGCCATCAAATTTTACGATATTAGTTTTAGCTTTTCGGTTTTGGATTTTTAACTTGTTGGGGTATTAGATTTTAATAATCCAATTTTCGACCGGTACTCTCGCACTTCAAACTTTTATCAAATATATTGAGTTTGAATATTAAACTTGGTGGCCCATTCTATTGCAAAGATAAACACTGAGGTACTCTCCCTCTTTCTTGTGATATTCCTCTTCCTCTGCCTCTTGAATATCCTCTGCCACTTCCTCTTGATGAACCACCATTAGCCCCTTCATTTTTCTTAGGGCTTTGAAAGACTTGAAGTGCTTGTTCATCTACCTTTTCTTCAGTTTTTCTTGCACTCCTGCTCAGCAATCTTGCTTCTTGAGACTGTAAAGATCCCATCAATCTCATAGGTGTGAGAGTGGTGAGATCAATTGCAACTTCAATAGAGGAAACTACAAAATCAAATTTTGAGGACATGCTTCTCAGAATCTTTTCTATAATCTTTTGGTCTTCAACCAATTCTCCATATGATCTTCTTTGACTAACAATCTCCATGACCTGAGAAAAGTAATCTCCAACCATTTCTGATTCTCCCATTGTGAGATTTTCAAAATCCCGTTCTAGTCCTTGTAACTTTACTGCTTGAACCTGAGTATCACCCTGGTATTCAAGCCATAATGTATCTCAGGCTTCTCTGGCAGTGTGTTCTCCTGCTATACGAGAAAACAGGTTATCATGCACACCGTGTTGGATAATAGCCAAAGCTTTGGCATCTTTCTTCCTAGATTCCTTCTGTCTATCTTGATCACCAAGTACTTGGATTTCACCCTCTACAGGTTCCCATACTTCTTGAGATTTGAGGATAGTCTTCATTCTTATACTCCAATATTCGTTACCCTCGCCTTTAAATACTAGAATGGTTTTAGAATTGTGAGCAGATTTGATTTCAACCATTGAAAGATGAGAGCTTTAATAACCAAGCTCCGATACCGCTATTGTTAATTAAAAACAACAATGATAAACACAAATGAATAGCAGTCGAAAGCTTTGATATTATTAATGCTGGATGATTTCAAAAGTGGATACAAATGTGATCAATTACAACTGCTTAATTAGAGAACTAAATAAACTGAAAACAACTAAAAATCAGCTAAAGATCAGGCCAACTCATTGACTCAAACTAATGGTATTCAAAGTGAATACTTATTTAAAACTAGACGTTGGCAATTGCATGCAAATCACATGCAAACTTCAATGTTCCACATTTAACCCTTCAAGGAAGTTTGAATTACATTTTAAAGATTTAGTCCCTCCCGAATCCGCACCAAATCTTGTTGGTTGCAAATGGTATACCAAACCAAATTTAAAACCTGATGGAACCATTAACCGACTTAAAGCTCGACTCGACAGGTTTCCATCAATGCCCCGGCTTAGATTACATAGAAATGTTTAGCCCGGTTATGAAACCCGCAACTCTTCGTCTCATCCTCTGTTTAGCCACAACTGAAAATTGGTGTTTACGCCAACTCGACATCAATAATGCCTTTCTACAATGCACATTAAGTGAAGTTTTATGTCCCAACCTCCTGGCTTCATCAATCCATCTCTACCTAATCACGTATGCAAGCTCAATAAAGCTATTTTTGGGCTTCGCCAAGTCTCACGAGCTTGGTACAACGAACTCAAAGCCTATCTTATATCGGTTGGATTCAAACCAATCATATCTGATGCGTCTCTTTTTGCTAATCGCTCTACTAACACTCCTATTTTTCTTCTCATATATGTCGATGACATTATTATTATCGGACCAAATTCCTCTCTAATCAACAAATTTATCACTACTCTCGCCAACCGTTTTTCGCTTAAAGATCCCGGTCTCTTTCTTATTTCCTTGGTGTTGAAGTCATCTCTCACACCAAAGGTCTATTACTATCACAAACTAAATATATTCTTGGTCTACTAAATCGAGCCAACATGAGTGATTGCAAGCCGACAACCATCCCAATGTCCTCCTTGAAACATCTTAATAAAACCGATGCATACCCTCTAATCACCTACTGAATACCGAGCTTTTGTCGGGGCCTTACAATACCTTTCCTTAACGCGACCTGATGTGTCCTTTGTGGTTAATAAGCTTTCTCAATTTTTGCACTCTCCGACCAACTTACATTGGGCTGCCCTCAAGAGACTTCTTAGGTATCCATGTACCACATGTTTCTTCTACAAAGGCATTCCCCTTACACCTTCACGCTTTCACCGACACGGATTGGGTGGGTGACAAATCCATATACCGTAGCACAACAGGTTACATTGTTTACATAGGGGCAAAACGCCATCACTTGGAGCTCTAAATGACAACTAACCTTAGCCCTCCTCCACCAAAGCTGAGTTTCTGGCCATTGCCTCCACCACTATCAAAGTACGATGGATCATTTCCCTTATATCTTAGATCGACTACAAGTCTATTGCTACGCCAACCATTTTTTGTGACAATCTAAGTGTCACACACTACTCGGCTAACCTAAGTAGTTAATGTTGGAAAATATCGGTTATCGGTCAAGGACCGATATTTGATATAATCGGTTCTTGTGGTGAGATATCGTAGTTATAAGTATAAGGACCAGATGTGAACTAGTAAAGATAGTGGGTTAAATGTTTAAATACATAATCTAATTTTACATTTTTATATAAAAACTAGAAGTTTAGGCATTAAATGTAAAGTATTGAAAGGTAGAAGGTTATACGTGTACATTCTAAACTTATTTTAAACCTTAAAATGCTTTTGTTTTCTCCAGCCAATACTTTCAGACACAAACCCTACTTCATACACACAACCCTTTCGCCTCCTTCAACATAACAGTAATACTCTACACATTTCAACAAAGATCAACAAAAAAATGGGAGCGACAGTGAAGTAAAAACAATCAGCACACAAGGATATCCCAACGTACCCTCAAACTTCTTCACGAAGGTTCGTTTTTTCTGTCTTTAGTAAGATCATTTGCTGTTTAACAAGTGTTTCTGTCCGTTTACTTTCATCTTAGTTTATCGACCAATATTTCTAAAGTGCATCTCGGCTGATAAATCGCCTATATCGGCCGATTTTATCAGGACCGATATACCAACCAATATTTGGGACCGATATATGACCTTAGGACCGATAACTGAGATATCACAGATATATCACCGATATATCACCGATATATCACCGAGATTGAATGCTTAGCGGCTAACCCGGTATTTCACTCCCATGAAACATCTTGCACTTGATTTCCATTTTGTACGTGAGAAAATACAAGCAGAACAATATGGTCACGCATATTGCTAGAGACGACCAACTTGCCGACGCCTAACTAAACCACTGCTGAAACTACGCTTTCACAATCTCATGTCCAAGATCGGCCTGATCTCCCGAAAGTCCATCTTGCGGGGGGCATATTAGAGACTAACGGAATCTCCCTCCAATTAAATAAATCAAATTTTGAATTCCTTATTATTTATAGCATATATTGTACATTATTTTCCTTCATTTTTGTAACTTTCAATATCTTTTATTATTGGTATGTAATTTGTATATAAGCTTGTTTGTATCAATGAAAAGACAATCAAATGAGATTGCAATTTTTATAGAACCAACCTATCACACGGAAAAAATAGGCATAAAAATATTGAAACAATGCACGTTCATGTATATTTCAGTTATACTATGTGTATATTGGAAAAAAATTTTAAAAATATTCCCAGTATAAAAAGCAGCGATTAATAAAAAAAATTGCCTTAGAGAAATGTGTTGTCTAGAATGGTTCTCTCAGTTCTCAATTTAACCAAAGTTCTCATTTGAACCAATTCCTTTGTTTATTTATATTTGTATATTTATAATTTGTTTATATTTATATAACCGCATAACGCATAATCTTTAAGAGGGTGTTTTGGGATTGAGTTTGGAAATGCAAAAAGTGCTTTTGGTCAAAAGTGCCTATTGGCTTATGACTTTTTGAAAAGGAGTTTTAAAATAAAGTGTTTTGGATTAACTTTTGGGATGAAAAACGTCAAAAAGTCAATAGATTGTTATTTTTTTAAGTGTTTCGCTTAACTGATGTGAATATTGGTTGTATGGGTGGTAGATTTATAATTTTTTTTTTCCAAAAGTCAAAAGCCAGATTTCTAACTTTTCAAAAACAGTTTTTCCTCCACCCTTAAAAGCTAAAAGCTTAAAGTCAAAACAGAAAGCGCTTTTGAGATACACAAACAGCTTATTAACTTATTGGCTTTTTGGAAAAGCAATAAGTCAATAAGTTGTTTTGAAACTCAATCCCAAACACCCTATAAGAGTGCTTGTGGTTTGTTTTGTTTTGTTTTGGCATTCAGGCCAAATCGCTAACTTCGGCTTTTGAAAATGAAAAACCAAATAGTTCGTGTTGTCAGTCGTGTTTGAAATAATCTTGATTGGATCACAGGTACGACTCAAATAAATAGAACGGGTCAGCAGGCTTTATTTAGTCATGTGTTTTCTGAATTGTTTAGCAAGTTGTTTGTTAGTTAAATGAGTTAATTTAGGAGTAGTGGGTAGACTAGTACGTGGGTGTATCTGCTGAAAGTACGGAGTCATGAATAGTGGGTCAAGAGTCTATTAAGTTTCCTTTTATGTTGATGAAAGTGTGCCCTTTTCCTTGCAATTAACTCATGTACATATTCATATCTTTTCACTGTGCAAATCAGAATCAATAAATCAAAAGGGTCTTAGCCTACATTTGGTACCAGGGCATAGGACTCGAGAAGCGTCAGAGAGAAGCCTCCGTCGGCGGGTGTGTCGGGTCAGCGGAGGGCAGGTGTGAAAGAAGAACGTCCGGACAGCAAGGATGTTGCAAGAAAGAAAGAAAGATGGCCTCATAAGAAAAGACCAATGGTGTTGCAAGAAAGTAGCAAGCCACAAGAAAGAAAGATCGGATGTCGATGTGAAA
>JAUTDX010005827.1:0-30842 GCA_030844895.1 Ambrosia x helenae
CACAAATATAAACAAATCAAATCTGCTAACTCTGAATTACAAATCATATCACAATGCTAAACCATCCAACACAACTCAATATCAAATACCCATCAACAATTCAAGAATCAAATTCAATAAAGAACAAAACAAAAACAAAATGGATGGTATCAGACTTCCAAACAAAAACAAAACAACAAGAATCAAATTCAACACGACCTAATTAATCCTAATACAAAGAACCCAAATCTTTACATCATAATATCATCAATTAACATGGGTATATGAAGAAAACAACAAGAACCTGTATGGTGGCTGCGAGGGAAGGAGGGAGGAGGCTGGCGGCGGCAGCAGCGAGGGAGGAGGCTGGCGGCGACGAGTGAGGGAGGAGGCTGGCGGCGGCGGCGGCGAGGGAGGAGGAGGTGGGAGGGAGACGAGGAGGGAGAGGCAGACGCGGAGGAGGGAGGGAGAAGGACCGACGGTGATGCAGGGGTGACGCGCGGAGGAGGGAGTTTGAGGGCGGTGGTACAGGTGGTGAGGATGAGAAGATTAGAAAACTCTAGGGTTTTTGTGTGAAGAAGATGAGAGAATGAGGGATTGATGAGAGAAGTGAGAAGAGGTTGAGAAGTGGTTTGAACATGTCTGCTTCAAGAAGAGGAAGGGACAGACTTTTTTTAGGCCAGTGTCTTCCAAAAAAACAAACGGTCTGTAGCACCACAATGTCTGCCCGCGTCTGCGCGGCGCAGACAAAAGAGGTCAGGAAGTGCTTCTGTGAAAAAAAAAACACCGCCTAAATGAGTTAAAGCTGACTGGGCATGTTTCGCAAAAAAGTTGTAGTTGGTAGCTGTAACTTTTTAAAAATATTTGAGTGTTAGCAAAGTAGCTAGCACTTTTAATAAAATGTATAAAAGGACTAAAATGAGCATTAATTAAAAGCTTGTATGCATGTTTTTTTTTATTATTTTAATTATAGAATAAGTATTTATGTATTACTCATTAAAAAATTGTAGCTAGTGGGAACTTTTTCTTAAACGTTAGTTTTAGTAGCGTTTCACTTTAGAGATTTTTCTCCTAAAATAAAAGCTTCAAGCTCCTTCAAACCAAACAAGTTTTTTTATTGAGTATGAATTTTTTTTCTTAAAATTAAAATCTTTAAGCTTTTAGCTCCTAAAAGCTCTTTACCAAACATACCTGACATCTGGTGACTTGGCTCACTAAAAGCTTGAATCAAATCGAGCTTCAACGTGCGTAAGCCTAAAAGTAAGTATGTTTGATAAGTAGATCCAAGCCAAGCTTTATTTACCGAGCTCAAACCAACTCACGAGTCTTAAAGACCGTATTATTTATATATTTATTTGATAAAAAAAAGTTAACCAAAATATATTATGTTATATATATAAATTATAATTATAATAAATTATGAAAAATAACTATGAAGAATATAAAGTAAATAATAAATATAATTCTAGCCGAACTCAAGCTTTAGAACAAAGCTAAACTTAGCTAGACTCATCAACACTCCTATATAATTGTGTGCTAAGTTTAGTCTCTTTATCCGAGTTGCAAGTGATTCAAAGAAACCATAGCAAAGCGTAGATTTGTAAACCACAAATCTTCATTGGGGCGTTAACGAGCCGACATCTAAGATTAGCTTACTAAAAGTTACAATCGAGTCAAGTTATACGAACACCGCACACGTGTATTAAACATACCAAACGAAAACTAACTAACCCCAGCCCATACTCTAGCAAGTAAACCGGCCCAGCCCATTAAAAACTACATACGAAATTAACATCTTTACCCTCCAAATACAACCCCTATTCATCTTTCCAAAATCCCATCGTCATCCACCGCCGCCTCTACACCGTCGAAATCAACCACCAAAATGTTACGTTCACTCCTCGATCCGCCGCCTCCACACCAACAAAACCAACCATCATCCCATACCTTCTAGAACCTTCCACATATCATCTCATACCTTCTAGAACCTTCGCTTCAAAGAAATCTAAATCCTCACCATCTAAAGGCGGCAACAAGAAGGCTCAACCTAAATCCAAACAAGATAATAAATCCAAGTTTAAACAGGAAGATATTGCCACGTCATCTTCTGTTGATGACGCACTTCATGACCTCATCTCTGACGAAAAGAATCGCAGGCGTTTACTTGATGAAGACGACAGCAATACGTCACTTGACGTTGGACCTAACGGCCGTCCGTTGTTTACTAACGCCGGCTCGTTGTCTCAACTTAACCGAAAAGACGCCTGCAGTTACATGAAATTTAGGTAGTATTATTATTATTATTATTATTATTATTATTATTATTATTATTACTACTACTAATCTGTGTATTTGTTTTATAATGTTATGCAGTTACGTGAAGTTTAGGTATAATACATATGTAAACTAGGGAGTGACAGTTTCTGACTTGGTTAATACACAATAAAGCCTGTTTAATAATAATTAAACAAACTTAGGAGGCTAGGCTTACAGAACTGAGGTATAAAGTAGTTAAACGAGCTGTATTCATGTTTGATATTTGTGTTAAAACGCGTAGATGATTTAGGTATAATTTAGTTATAATATTTTTTTAACCACTATAAGACCTGTTTTGCCATCCCTACTTTAAATTATATTTTTAATGGTATGCGTTTACATGAAATTTAGGTATAATGTATCTTTAATATATAATTTTTAGGTTTTGCTGTTACATGAGATTTAGGTAGTACATCTGTGAAATGTATTTGTATGTTATGCGGTTACACGAAATTTAGGTATAAATATAATATATCTGTGAATTTGTTTTTAATATTATGCAGTTTTTATGTTTGTTTTTTGAAAGTTCAATAGAGTATTATGGATTTTACATTATTGATTATGAGTTGACATCTCTTGGAGCCGAGGGTCTCACAAGAAGCAGCCTCTCTATCCCTAAGGATAGAGGAAAGGTGTGCCTACATCCCACCCTCCCCAGACCCTACCAATAGCTTCTGCAGCTATGGGTGGGATAAACTGGGTAAGATTGATTGATTGATTGTTATGAGTTGATTGTTGGTTTGTTTGGGTATAGAGTACGAACAAACTTATGCAGTGTTTCTATTTGGATTTTTGAAGTTAAATTTATGAGTTTTGTGGATTTTATACACTCATCGATTGTAAGTTGATTATTGAGTTGTTTCGGTATATATAGTAGGAAGAAAACTGGACGAGGTGTTACCAGAGAGGTTGCCGGCGGGGATGGTGAAGGAATTTGAGGAGTCGATGAGAGATGCATTGCTTGTCCGACACGGTTTTCTTGGATCTTCGGGATAATTTTAGGCGCATTGTTGATCCTCCTTTGCAATCTAGTACTAGCAAAGGTGTGTTTTCGGCTTATTAGCGTTAAAAACTGTTTGTGGACTGTGGTTATATTTGTTAGGGTTATAGACCACACTTATAATATGGTAAACATAAATAATTACTTGTTGGATTGGTTTCTCTTGCTCTTTAGGTTAATTGTGCATCAGAAGTATCAAGCACCATAAATAACAAACACAATTCAGAAATCGTAAAAACATAGTTCAACAAGAGCATACCTGTTGTTTACAATCTTCTATGATATATACAGCTAATTGTTTTTAAAATATATAAAAGATATCTACAATTTGAATATTCAATTACATGAATAATAACAATTAACAAGATAAAGATAAATAAAGCCTTCATCATTATCTTTATCTTCTTATGTATCAACTTCTGTCAAGTAGCAACTTGATCTAAGGTAGCAATCTTAGTTCAGTAGTAACATTTTTGTTGAGTTTTTGTTACGAGCAGTCCTTTTATCTATTTCCCAATAACATATTAAGAGAGTTTGTTTGTGATTCCAATTTTATTTCAGGTTTGACAGCTCAGAAGCAAATAGTATTGGATGGCCGGTAAGCTGTGGAAAGAGTATTGCTCTTGCGATGCTCGTTCATTGGGCTCGTGATGAAGGCTGGCTGGTATTTTATGTTCCCGAAGGCCGAAGTTGGACTCATGGAGGACTATTTTATAAAAAATACTGAAACCGGTTTGTGGGAAACCCCGTTCAAGCAGCAAACATTTTGCAGGCAAGAATCCACTCTTCCCCATTTTTTATATTTTTTTTATAACATGACAGTAATAAAAACGTGCTTCTTCGATGCAGGATTTCGTAAAATATAACGAACCATATTTAACGAAGCTGCCTTGTAAAATAAACGATCCAATACCACTTGGGGTTGGGGCTGGTGTTGGGAGAATGAAAGATGCTGATTCAATGGCAATGCCAGAAGGTTCAACTTTATATGACCTGGTTCAGACAGGAATCACCACCACACATGCGTCTGTCGGTGTGGTGGTTCGTTTGAGGGAAGAGTTGTCCCTTGTTAAAGATATACCCGTTCTTATTGCAGTTGACCAAGTGAGTTGATTTTTTCTTTCTCTTCGCAAATATGATTATCTGTTTCTTACTTTTGACCAAATCTTTACTTATGTTGCTTCTTGAAAATAGTATAATAGTTGGTTCACATTTACGGAATTTGAAGAGCCAGTGACTGATCGTTCCAGTCGCCCAATCCATGCCAAAGAAGTCGCTACGGTTAGTTGGTGAATTTTTATGTTTTTATAATCATTGTAAGTTTTTCAGTTTCTTATAATGGTCTCAAGCTTATTTTGGATGTTTTCATAACTGTTGTGTCTAGGTGAAAGCATTTAGGTCAATGATGCATGACAACATGATGGTGGGTGCTTTTTCTCATTCAACAGCAGTTGGTAAGTTAAGAAAAGATTTTACTGATGTTCCAACAAATGCTCGTGTTATGTTTCCTCGCTATTCCCTAGATGAAGCTGCTGCTGTTTCACACTATTACCTCAGGTATGTTGTCATGTCAGCACCATCTAATAATCTAGTCACTGCCTTAAGAGTTAGTTAAGGAATTTGATGAGATTTAGACCTTGTTATAAATATTTATAAATTGAAATTGATTATGTATCAGTATTCCACTTATAACTCATAAAGGTTCATCTTTTTATGGGTTACTTTTAGATATTAGAGTTGATAGGAAATTGTGTTAGTGGCAAAAAAAAAAAAAACGGCAGGGTGGCTAACTGGGTAATGTTGCCAAGGTTGCAAAAGTCGCTAGGCGCTAGGCGGGCGGTGAGGTCCAGCCTAGGGACTAGGCGGAATTAGGCGTTTTGGTATTTTTATACGTATTTTATATATATACACACAAATTTAGGTGTTTTTGAAAATATGTTACGATATATACCCATAATACTTAGAATACTTTAATATTTACACATAATACTAAAAAATACTTAGAAAATTAATAAAAAAAATAAAAAATAATAAAAAAATCACCGCCTAGGCCCGCCTAATGGCCAAAACGCCTAGATTTCCGACTAGGGCCTAATTCCGATTTTTACCTCCGCCTAGCGCCTAGACGCCGCCTAGGCCGATTTTTGCAACATTGAATGTTGCTGACAAAATCTGTATAGTGGGTATCCGACTCCTGCAGTAGTGCAGAGGCCGAGAGGCGAGACCAGAGACCTTTGTTGTTTGAAGTGGTCTCTGTAGTGGTGTTGTCATCTTTCATCTTTCTTATCCGAGAAAGAGGCTATAAACACCACAAACAACCCGTTAGAAGATATTCAACTTAGAACGTATGATATATGTAAACCACAAGTAAGACTCAGTAAGAGAGGGCTCTAAGTACTAAAACAAGCATTTGAGTTACACCAGTAAAATTCTTTGGGCCGTTTTGAGTTCTTGAAGCACGAACCAAACAAACAAGTTTAGGAATCTAAACATGGAGCCAAATGACCGGATTGGCTTAACCATGCTAGCTAGACAGTGTAAAGAAACAAAATCAGTTATTGTAGCCCTGCAGTGGCACTTGACAACAAAACAATGAACTTGATCTTGTTTTTGTGTATGCTTACCGTTTGTGACAGGCAAAGACTGATTCGTCGTGAAGCATTTTCTGAAGAGGGATGGAAAAAGTTATATTTACCTTGCAAATGGAAACGGATCAGAAATGAGATGGCTGCTTCCGTTCATGCGGTGACAGGTTGTATTTGTTACTAAATTAGCATATGATCGCAAGAAAGTCATACACTGAAGCGTCTTCAACTAGAAAAATAATGTTGCATTTTAGAAAGGTTAGTTTGAACACGAGTTACTGCAACCATTCGTGCACTCTACTGAATCTGCGTGTTCGTTCCTGGGCTTTCATATTGTTGGTTGGTTTGTATCAAGGAACAAAGACAAGACGTGAACCATTTTGTTTCTGTTGTGAATTTCACAGGGCGTCGAGATTGTTTTGTCTGTCCCAAACGAATCAGTTGTTTTGAAAGAGTGTATCAAGTGATTTCTGGTTTATTAGCTTTCATTATCAACCGGACCATTAAACGAAAAGGTATTCATTAGTACTCACAAATATTATGTTTGGATTTAAATGTACTTGAAATCCTTGCATGCCATTTGATTATATAAAAAAGGAGTAAACTACAATTCGAGTCACTGTGATTTGGGGCGGGGCGGATTGCTTCTTGGTCTCTCATCTTGAAGTTTTGCTTGCTGAGTCCCGACGTTTACATCTTGTTGTCGTTTGAGTCTCCCCCAGACGCTACTTTTCTGTTATATAGCTAGTGAAGAGGCAAATATGTCTTCCGTTGCCTTAGTTATGTCACCCATTATCTTGATTTGTGAGTCCCTGTGCTTTGTTGATTCTCTCTCATTTTTTTATTACGGTTTACCTCCACATTCGATATGAATGTGCAAATGCTTCACATTCGATTTACACCGTCGAACGCAGTTGTCTTTTAACCAACAACAATGAGCACAGCAGCTTTACAACAACAAAAACTAACAAATAACAAAAAACTAACAAATGTAGTGACAAGATACTGTGATTTTATGTGTATGGCGATGACCTTCTTTTGTGGTTTTGCCCGGATACGTTTACTACGTCTAATAAACATTTTTTTTTTTAAATAACCAAGTTAAGATTAACTAAGTTACCTTACAGATAAACCACTTCATAAACCTTGAAAAAGAAGACGATGAAATAGAAGACTGTTCAAGTCCACAGTCAATCGATAGTACACACAGGGATTTCTAGAAGGCAAACGTAAGCAGTGACGTTCCACAAATATGGAAGACATAGTAGTAAAGCAAAGCACAGTTACAAAGCTAAAGGGCACTTTAAAGTCAACAATGGCCGACAATAGTTTAATTATTTTCAACTTTGTAAAAAGTAGTTTGTCATTTTACTTCTTTAGTTTTTAGCCATACACGTTTCAAGATGTAAGTGTTTAGATAGTTGTTCTTCTTTGTAATTTGCCTATAAAAGGCATTCATTTATTTCGTTGTAAATATACCAAGAATCATTGAAAGCAATAATACTTCAACTTTCATGGCACACTAAAAAATTTCTCCGACACTCCTTAACTAAACCTTCTTACTCTCCAATTTGTCCAAGCTCTTCATATTATATTCCAACAAATAAAAAAAAAAAAAAAAAACTACTACTCCACCACTGTGCATACTCTCTACCATCCATCCGCTGTGCATATCTCACTGTAAGTGTTATGTTTATTTTATATCCTTATAACATTTTAGTCTTAATTCTGTTGTTTATATGTTTATGTGTTTATCTAAAAAGAATTAAGCTTTATTTCGTTTTGAACATAACCATCCACCACCTCTCTGATATATGGAAAAAAAACTTGTGAACACCCAAACATACACACACCAACACAAGGGCATGCAAAAACACACGAACATGTAGCAAGACAAATTGTTTGAGGATCTACTTCACTACAACGCGAACACGTCGCTCGCAACTTGTTAACGTTTCGTCATAAACCTCTTTCGTAGGTACAAAATCGCCATCATGTTACAATTATCACTCGCATACATGAACTTGAGGCGGAATTCTAAACATTGAAGTGTTACAAATTGCAACTCCTTTTTGTTTGCATACTGATTGAACAATCTCCAACTTAAAGATTAACAAAACCAGATATTAAGTAAATTGATCAAAATCGCCAAGTCGATATTATAATCCCCTGTACTTGTGTTTCATAGGACAAGAACATACCACCAATATCCAACTACCTATGGCCTAGGCACTCTATGCACCGATGCACGCTCAAGAATGTGTTTCATATACAATCCACAAGGACCACTAACCTTATCGCCAAACATAACTCTTCACAAATAACTCTCATCATCATCATCATCCTCCTCGTAATCTTCATCATCATTCATCAGCATATCATCTTCTGAAAAATCGTCGTCTCTTATCGCTTCAGATCTTGAAGATTCACTCTCATCTTCCTCTGACTTTTCTTCACTGCTAGTACTACCATCTTCATCATCATCCTCCTCGTCTTCTTCATCAGGATAATCATTTAGGGGATTGTCTTCAGCTGAACTCCAAAACAAACAAACAGAACAAAAGAAACACCTAAGTATGCTTAATAGACCTTGAAACTACAGGTGGAAATACGGGCAAAAAATTATGGGTTGGCCGGAATTGCCACCTATACTTCTGGCCATAAACATAACATGAATGGATCGTATATGTAATGAAATCTAACCGTTAGAATCATCAGTTGCGTAGTCTGAATTATCTGGGCCGTCATAGAAATCCTCATTGTCGTCGACTTGGACACTGTACCCAAAATACACGACCAGGTTTTGTGTAAGGTGGAATTGAGCAGTGTTGTAAAAGACGGCCTAGGCGGTCGCCTAGGCGCTAGTCGGAGCACAATATCGGAATAAGGACCTACGCTGGGTCCCAGGCGTTTTTGGGATTAGGCGGGGATTCGGTGGACCTAGGCGCTGTTTTTTTATTATTATTTTTTTTTATTCCACAAAAAAAATCATTTACCAGCCCTAATTCCATCAAATACGTATAAATCTTAACATATTTCTAAGTATTATGTGTATATATCTTAACATATTTTCAAAAAAAAAACACCTAAATCTGTGTATATATATAAAATACGTACAAAAATTCCAAAACGCCTAATTTCGCCTAGTCCCTAGGCTAGACCCCACCGCCTGCCTAGCGCCTTCTACAACCTTGGAATTGAGGTAATTTAATGAAACATAAAGACAAAAGTCAAACCCTTACAATGGAAATGGGGACGAAGTGCTTTCCTCCATCATGCTGGTGCATTCATCCTTGACAGCATACAAATCATATACATAGTCATCCTTTGATGCTGTTTAATCATCAAAGTAAAATTGATACGAAATTGACAATTACATATTTAAATTTTCAACAAACAATGAACGTAAAAATAGCAAATAGGAAGACCTTGTTTTATCATGTGATAGTCGATATCAGATTCAATTTCCTCTGCAGCACTTGGAACGAACTCTTGTAATAGAGGCAAGAAACTGTGCATTAGTCTCAGATCCTCCTCGTCTCTGGATTAGTATTAAAAACAAATATTAGAATTTGCAAGTAGCAAAATGGTTGGGTCAGGTGTATTAGAGTGTCATAAATAGCTACAGAGAGTAAGAAAGTATGTTATTTAAATGATAAACTGATAACATATTATGATTTACAAACTTTTAAACATTCAAATACTCTTTGGTCAACTCTTGAGCCGTTTAACCTGTTTCTTTTAAACCTAGTTTCTAGTGTTGAGAAAAAATAAATGTAAAACCAATACTTACTCTTGTTCATGTACCGCACTAGTCTCCCCAACATCCACGCGCTCAACATCATACAGACGACACATGTCATGCAATGCGTCATCAGATGCGGCAGTGTCTGTCCCCTTCCGGCTTTTCCATATTTGCTTGAAACGAGCATTCTTCGCCAAAAGCTGGTGCAAAATTACAACAGTATCAGTATCTAATATAGCAACTATCATGTATAAAAAAAATTGAAATGAACTTTAACATATAGGACTCAAGAAATAAAAGTTGGAACACTTAGCAAATATAGCCTAAGCCAGTGTTAATTTGAATTATTTGTTTGTTATTGAACGCTTATTATAATGCAAGCAAATCCATATATGAATATAGTTCTAACATTATTAACAAGGGTAACCAGAAAATTATCATCATAATTGAACCCAATGAACAAACATGAACGCTAAGTCTTCCATGTCAACTGTGAGTCTTTCGTAGGATGCAAAAAGTTCATATTAAAAAAGCACTATTTTATTTTCCAATACACATAGAAGATCAAGGTCTATATAGATTTAGAATCAGTACAAGATCAAGCTCTCAAATAAAAAAAAACCTTGAATTCAACAATCCAGTGATGATAGAAGTGGCAATTGGCAAAATAGGTGTATCGTGAAGGTTGGGTATGGATCAAAACTGGGTTCCAGTAAAAACAGATAAATGTTTTAAGTGCTGGTCAAAACGGGTTGAATCAGGACCACCCGCAACACTCTCTTTTGTCCAATATATCAGATATGATTACTAAAACTATAATATAAACAACTTTTTGAAGAGACGATTTAGGACATTGTGAGCATTCAAATACACAATCGGTTACTTTAGACCCATCTAACCACTACGTCCAGTAAAAACATGATAGAAGTCTGTAGTATCTAATGCAAAACAAACAAAGAAAAGAGCAGATGTAAACTAGCAAGTAGCAAATGCATTTTAAATTCACCTCTTGTGTTTCTTTAGCTTTTACTAGCAGCTGCTTCTGTTTCTGTAAACAAAACAAAACAAAAGTTCAGCATCTAACATAAGAACTACTTCAGCAGAAAAATAGACAAAAACATTTATCACATATATCAGCAAAGCACATCAGTCTTAAAAGAACTGTTAGAAGGTTGCAGCTATATGCATGGACTTAAACATTGATGTCACCCGTTGATCAAATAATTGGTGTCATAATGTGTAGTCAAACTAGAAAGGTTCTAAACTATCAAAGCATCAAGCGAATGCAGGGTGATGACTCAATACTACTTTCACATTATGATAAAATAAGAAGAAGTTTCACTCTTTCCCTCACATATCAAGATGTTAAATACCACTACTATACACACGGTATACGAAGGTATGCAATTTAACATAGATCAAAACGTAAGTAACATTGTACATGGCAAAGACAGAGATCTTACATTATCAGTCTTGTTACTACGCCTTTGGTCATCAAGTTTTGCTTTAGAATTAAGTGCATCAGCAGAATCAGGCTGCTTGGAAAACAGCAAACAATAAAAACAATCAACAAATAAAAGGAATTATCTTATGAATGCCAACACAAGGGCATGGCTAAAGTGCTAACTGCTAAACACAAAACATATAGGCCATTAAGATTACAACTATTCAAATTTTAAATATCACCTTGCTAGCAACAAATGACTGAAGAACATCAACAGCAACATCAGAGCTGCTCACAGTCTCCACATGTTGTACAAAAAACTTTTTAGGCTTCAATTCCTCAGCTGAAAGATGACAAAACATTCATTGTAACTACACTTTTTTAATAAATCATCCAACAATTCATATCTAAGCTCCCTAAATCAATTAAACTCATAACTGTTTGCCAAGAAACTATTCCCAAATAAATGTGTTCGTTAAGGAAATAAATGTGTTCATGAACACTTAGTCACTTACCAAACAAGATTTTATGTCCGTGTTAGTTGATTAAGGAAACAAACATGTCCGTCACATGTTACATAATGTTCACAAACATAAATGAACGAACACGGCCTATGCTCATGTTTGTTCACATAACTAAACGAACGAACATATTTAATAAACGAACATGTATTTTATTAAATACTTTATCAGTTGCCCTCGGGGGGCGCATATAATTTTGAAGTTATTTTACTAATTTCGTGAAATTAACGTTAAAAATGACGGGGGGTTAATCATGCATCATGTGGTGGCGTTGATAGCTAAAAGACAAGGGGGTACATGCACCAATCGGGTTTGTCCCGATTGCTAAGTGTTACGTGCCTTATATCCAAGGCTTGATACAAAGCCACTATCGAGCCGGGGGTCTCACTGGAAGTAGCCTCTCTATTCCCACGGTTAGAGGCAAGGCTGTCTCCATCTTACCCTCCTCAAACCCTACCTTAGCTTTTGCTATTGGTGGGAATAACTGAGTATGATGATGATGATTTTATCGGTGTGAATTTTAAAGTACTTATATAAAACATAAATATAAAACCCTAACGAACAAATGCAGCCTTAGTTCATGTTCATTCAATTATTAAACAAACATCCCGCGGAACAGTTCACGAATTTTTCGCTGAAAGTTAAGTTAATTTTCAGCCCTGGTCACAAACAGTCCACAAAGCAAATCATCTTACTAAATGTTGACAGTTATAACTTATAAATAATAACTGTGCAGGCAGTTTAAAGTATCATTTATCTGATAAAATATAAAATATTAATCAAGTAATACTCAAAAACACAATAACAGACCTTTGGAAGCTGAATCATTAATAGATAGCTTTTGAAAATCCAGCAAAGGACGTTTTACTGGTCGTTCATTGATTTCAAGCCCTAATTACACCAAAACATAAGCGGAATCGTCAGAATTTCAATCGTAGCGTAATTATAAAAAAATATATAGAAAAAAAGAAGTTACAAAAGGCTTCTAGTGGAGACTGGTAGCTCTTCCGTTTAACCCTAACAATAAGAGGTTTGTCGTCGTTTAATAGAGACGTTGATGAAGTCACCGCCTCTTCTTCTGCCATTGTTTTAGGATTCCAAACAGAGAGGGAAGGTTTTGGAGAGCAAACAAGGCAAAGCCACCAAAATAATGACTCTAAATTATCTAATGAGTTATGTTGTAATACACCTAACTTGCTGGTTAAAGGGCCGTTTGGGAACTTCTAAATGGGTAAATGCTGACTCAGTAAAAGGTCTGAATAGTTGAATCTTGAATGGTTAAGAGGTTCTGAATGATTAAGTGCTGAATCATTAAGTAATGTTTGGTTGGACATCTGAATGGTTTTTGCTTGTTTTCGTTTTGCAGCGGTTTTTGCTTGTTTTCGTTTTGCAGCGGCCGGACAACAGCAGTAGCAATCAGTCCACGGGTTTTTTTTTCGTTTTTGCAGCGCGACGAAACGAACAGCAATAGCGACTGAATCAGTCGGACTTGGTCCAAAGTCTGTCCGGGTAAGAGGCATGGTCAGACCCATCATTCCGTTCAGACATCCCAGCCAAACACCCCTCCCTCCTTGCACTGACCGAATCAGACATGAATGTCTGACCAGCTTCATTAAGAAGAAAACACACAAGCCCTCCACAATTATGAAAATTGGTCTTTTGAATCCTTGTCGTTTTCAATCTTGGTCAATCAAGTCAATCTCTTTAACTCTCATTAACCATTCGTACACTAAAGAAGGTTATTTTGGTCATTTTATATGGAAACCTTGGGGTGTTATCGTCTTTTCACTCCTACCTTAGACCATGCGTAGTGAGGGGCTTTATATATAAAGCCCCCCTTCCTGATTGGTCCACGTGGCTGCTAAGTCAGCATGGAGAGAAAAACTGAAAAAGGGGTGTAGTGGTAGTGGGGAAAAGTTAACGCCCCTATTTAAAAAAAAAAACAAAAAAAACAACCGTTTGCTAATTTTCTCATGACTTCAACATAAACCCTTGACATTTAACTAAAGCATCTTACTGTGTAAATCATTCACATCAGTTACTAATTGTCGGAGTACGGCATATGAGCATACATTGTGATAGTCGGTGGTTACTGAAGGGTCTGTAATTTTCCAGCTGAGGATATCAACTCTGATGAAGACTATGGCTAGTTTCAATTTTGTTTTATTTGACTAGAGTGTAATGTGTTGATACTTTTGTTACGTCAAACGTGCCTACACTGTTACCATTGGAAATTTTTCACAGTAATGAGTTCACTAGTTTCCCTAACAGAGCATATGAAAATGGTAAGGTTGAGTTCATTGATTTTGTTCATATTGATGATTTTGGCACCGATGTATTGAAAGAAATGGTTAAGAACATTGGATTTTCACAGTAATGAGTTCACTAGTTTCCCTAACAAAGCATATGAAAATGGTAAGGTTGAGTTCATTGATTTTGTTCATATTGATGATTTTGGCACCGATGTATTGAAAGAAATGGTTAAGAACATTGGATTTTCACAGTAATGAGTTCACTAGTTTCCCTAACAAAGCATATGAAAATGGTAAGGTTGAGTTCATTGATTTTGTTCATATTGATGATTTTGGCACCGATGTATTGAAAGAAATGGTTAAGAACATTGGATATCCATGTGATATGGTATTCTACTTCCATTGTAAGATTGCTTATGGGTCTCTGGATTCAGGTCGTAGGCCTTTGAGTAATGATAATGACTTTTCTAGCTTGTTTGATCATGTGCGAAATGGGAATAAATTGATTGAAGTATATATTGAACATTGGAACTCACGTGTTTTGATCAACTCATTCCATGCTGAGATTGGTCCATATAGTCCTAATGCACCCTTAATTGACACCCAAGTGTCTAGAGGTGGTTAACAATGATTTTAATCAAATGTTCACTGTGTATGAGATTGGTCAAGAAGAGGAAGGTTAAGATAGTGGATAAGAAGAGGAAAAAGAAAGATGGGAGAATGACACCAATCTTGATGGGGAAGATTTGATAGTCAAAGTAATAGTGATGAAGATTCATAAGTCGTAGGAAAAGTTATTATGAAGTCGATGAAGCAAAGAAAATCCATTGGGATGAGGATGTATCATGTAATCCATTCTATATTTATCGGTTGATTTGAAGATAAAAAAAAAGTTGAATGAAATAGTTAAATCTTACGCACTCAATTCTAGAAGACAACTATATAATCAGTACACAATATAGTTTCAGATACCAAAAAATACTTTATTTTGAATACAACTTCATTTTAAATAAAATTAATATCAGAATGTAAAAAAAAAATACTTTTTGATGTACAATGTTCAAATTAACAAAGACAAAATAAGATGTCTACATTTATAAATTTGATCATGGTGGTACAAACTACAAAGAAAATATACAAGACATACCAAGGCTAGCAAAAGCAATTGCTCCAATCAAATTGGAAGCTTAATATTCCAAGATGTAATATGATTGGACATTAAATGTCACAACTCAATGTGTTGGAGGGTGATCCATATGTAATGCTTGTCAACATATACAAACCTTTTGTTTCTATCCTTTTTTTTTTTGTTTCTACACACCTACAATATTGTGTTCAAGTTGTCCCTTCCATGCCATCCAAGCATTCTTGACTTGATCCAATTGAGAGTCTGGAATTCTTGTGTTTCTATCTAATAACTCAACCCATTCATTCCAAGGAGGTCTAGAAGGATCCAAGAACTCTGCAACTTGAGGCAACATAATTGATTTATAAAAATCTTCAACATCTTTCAGTATTTCTTCTGATTCAACCAAAGTCACCATCTCAGGCCTTGTATCAAGACGTGTTCTCATGGCGAAATTGTTTGATCTTAAAAATAATACTTCGGATGGAGCGATCGGTACCACAATACGAGAGAACTTGTTTAGTGAGAGTGTAATTATGTCTCTTCGAAGTAGGCCCCGCTTTATTGCCACCGCAGTCCCCACCATTTTACGGATCTGATCAAGTATCAAGTTCATTTGTGAGCTAAATAAATCTATATTGCCATTTTACGGATCTGAAAAATGTGGAAAACCTGCTTTGAGTTCTGGTTTTGAACCAACAAAAAATATAGCCGACTCGGATCCGATTTGGTTCCAGTTCAGTTGTTGGTTCTTTGACCCTTTACTTATAAATGAGTCAGATTCGGATTATGTTTTACAGGTAAAATTACAAAAATTAGCTTAAAACAAAACAAGCCGAATGGACAAAACCAGTCAAAAGTTGTCCTACATGTATTTTCGCATAAGAATCCTGTATCATTTTATTCATAAAACAGAATATTCAAGAAAAGATGACAAAACCTGGACTAAAAGTGCTTCAGGATGATCATTTCCAGTTTTGAAGCAAAATAAATACAGCGGATTCGGGTCAGGTCAGGTCAGGTTTGGTTCAATCCCAATTCAGTTGTTGACTTGTTGGTTAGACTATGTTTTATCTCTAACAGATAAAATCATAATAAAGTCACATAGACCAAACAAAAGAAGCTCTACGTGTACTTTTGCATAAAAGTTCCGAACCAATTTATTCATGAAATCAAATAGAGTCATTTTGACCCATTACCTGACCCGAGCAACCCATTTTGTAACCTCTAATTCTGCAGCTAAGTTCAGAGATAAGTTTACTTACTTGATGCAACATGAATGACTCCCCACAAATGGAAATCTCAACATAACTTGCTCCATTCAATCTTTCCATTTTTCCACATGAACACTGAACAATTCTTCTGAAATGTGAAGCACTTATTCTATCTTTTTCATCAGGTTCATGTAGCCATTTAGCAAGAACAGGCGCATCCTCTAAACTATTATTCCCATTTGCATCAGATTTATTAACCACTTCCTTTTCAGAAGTAATGTTCATTAACGGCACATGCTGTTCGTCGACAGAATTTAGACCAATTTCATCAGTTTCGTCGCATTCTATTTCAGATGATTCTTCCTCATCACTTTTTTCAAGCATTGGCTCATTTGACCATTTTAATTTTGCTCTTCTATTGGCCATGCGCTCACCATCAGGAGACGGTTTTGCAGAATACTTCTTTCTATAGTTTTTCCGGACTGTATAGTTATGGAAAGGATGTTTTCCCTGCAATACCGCATTTGTTAAAGATTACTCTTTTATCAACTCATTCAACTGAAATTCAAAAAAGGCTTGAGAAGCAATCTCAAGGCAATACGTGTACGTTAGGGCGAACGGTATTTCCGCACATCTAGTTACGGAGTTTCGGGTCGCCAGATACACGTACTTCTGGATGTAACATGCAGTGGGTTTTGATGCACCATGTAACAGGCGGAGGGTACCGCTAAACAACTCAAGACAATCAGTATAGATGGTTTTGGACGCGCCTTTGTAGGCATAGTGCATCAACCCTGAATTTTTTTGATTATTTCAGAAATATATATGTATCGCAATACTATACTTGAATTAAAGAGCATTAAATTATCGATTTATTGTATATTTAGTTTAAGATAATAAAAGGGTAGATAGAATTTTTTGGTGTTTTAAAAACCTATGGAACTGGATTTGAACCAATAAAAGTCGACAATGACATCTATTCTTTTAGCCACTCCTAGCCATAATTAACTTCCAACTAATTGCGATATTGTCAAAAGCGTTACCTTAGCAATTAATTACAAAGTTGTCATAGCGTCGTCATCTTAGGCATTATTTTGACATAATTAGTGGTCCAGATTATTTCTTACACTTTTTAGGATTTTTGGTATTTCTATTTACGCATTTGTCTGTTTGTGTTTGTTCTTGCAATAATATGTGTGTGCGCGTGTGGACAAACACAACTTCGAGATTAATAAACAATCTGGGCTAGTAATGCAATAATAAGTTCCAGAACAAAACAACCCTATATGAAACAATGGAAATACCCTTTTTTTCCCATACCATGTACCCACACTCCACCCAACACCTACACCCATACCGAATGATTGCAGAAATTATTAAAAGTATACCTCAAAAGAATTTAGTATATTATTGAAGTCTGACAAGTGATGTTCAATTTCAGATTCAGTAAAGTCACTATTGATCCCAATGACTTCAACAGGAAGGAGGTAACTATATTTCCTGATATTACATTCCCTTCTAGCATCAAAACTCCTGAAAAGATCAGACAGATTAATTAGGCACAACATAACATATCTATATTTCTGGATATTAATATAATGTTATTAGAAAAAACATTTAAGTTGGTAAGTCTGAACATGTCTCTTTGGTTCAACTATGGAAGCGACATGCATGAGAGCGACATAAAAGAAAGTTCCTTTCATGTTTAGTTTACTAAAAACAAAGATATTGGCGCTGTCAAACTGTAGTCTATTGTCTAAAATCTGTAGCAACTCTTTGATTACTATCTTGGTTTCAGTAATTTATATTAATACATAAATGAAAAGCTAGGATAATGTAAACAAACATATTTCAAACATTTTTTGTCCATTTTTTAAAACTTTTTTAAATACTAAATGTGTTATTAATGATTATATAAGCAATATTTTAACAATGATAATCTGAATTTTTGATAAAACGATCCATGAGGTTGTATGCATAAAAATAAATAATGGATAACTTTCAAACTGTTTGACCCGTTTGACCCGTTCCCTTTTACTACTTTTGTTCAACCCGATAAAGCTACAAAATACTACCCAAATCGACACATTTATGAGTAAACGGGTCGAAATTGACCCAAGTAAAGATGACACAGTTCTCACCTTTGAGAAGGAAGAATACTGAAAACTCTAATACTTTTAGGAAGATATGTATTGACAAGATTCGCAAGTTCTATCCCATTTGGGTCACCAATCCAAGCGCTTTCAGGGATTTCCATTTTAAGTGATATCATGGTTGATAAAGAATGAACCTGAGATAACCAAAAACATATAGTAACGAAAAAGTAACACGCCAAAAAATATATAAATAAATTCTATAACTTCAACTGAACTTACTCCTTTATCGGTTCTGCTACTTCTAGCCCATGCTATCTTGTTCAAATCCCCAAAGTTACTGTCACGGATTCCACCTGCTTTGTAAATGGCTGTTTCCAGCTCTTTCTCTATAGCTATATCACACAAATGGTAACACATTAACAACAAAGGGGCGAGGAAAATGAAATACATAACCTTATTCGCAGAAGTTACTTGTGTATGTCAATTTCAAACAGAAGTTTTAATGAAAAGAGTAATTTTATCACATATTTTATTTCCAAGCAGGCAATTCCTGGATTGTGATGAATATCAATACTATGAACTATATAAACTTTGTAAGTAACTAAGTACGTAAGTGAGAGAGAGAGAGAGAGAGAGAGAGATTAGATTTTCATTATTTTGTGTTAAGTACAGAATGTGAGTCTATACTATCAATATATCTATACATAAAATATATACATCATAACTAACTCTAACAGTGTGTAACAGAAAAACTAACAGTGAAGTCAATATAGGCAACTCTCCCTACTAAACTGGATAAGATTACAATTGGTAATCAGTCATTTTATTAACCAGACGTGATATCTGGAATGTCATATTTACATACAATTGGTTGAAAATGATATACTCCAAATTCCCAATTGCTAAAGATTACAGTTATATTGCCTATCTTACACAACCACCACCACCACCACAGATCGTGGTCAACAGAACTGGAAACCTACAAAGAGAACACATAGAAGTGGTCCCTTCATTAACATCGGAGACATGTGCTGGTGGTAAGACTCTTCCATTAGCAAACAACATCCTGCCACCATTCTGGTGATGATATTGATCATTAAACTTGACACCCATCAGTGCATCACTAAACAGTGTCTCTGACCCAAACCTCCGCTCAAACTCTAGAAACTCACGAAGTGAAGAAGGCTTTGAAGCCTCACTGCTACACAACCACCACCATTTCCTCCTCCTAGCCCTCTTCCTCCGCCGTTCCACCACCAAACCTGTAGTTGTGTCCACACCAGTACCACCCCTCCTTCGTCCTACAACATTTCTATTATTTGGAGTTGATCCTAGCGTTATAGCAGGCGAGTCATCTCGCCGGTGAGGAGGGGTTCTGAATGTGATGGTGGGAAACAACGTTGTCACACCCATTAAAGCTCCTAAGCTGATGCTGCGATCATGGAAAAATGACCCGGTTGACTCTGTATCGAAATCAGATGATGAAACTGAAGAAATCGTCGGTGATGAAAACGGCGGATGTGACAACATCATCATCTTTCCTGTTGTAACTCACACACTTAGATCAAGATTTCTTGGCGCCTTTCACTTTCCAACCCACAGTTGCCTGTGTAGTATGTGTATATATAGTGTTCAAACTTAAAACTTTTGGAAGGATCAAACCACTATTTAACTTGATGCCTACCTAATTATTTAAAACTTTTATTCTTGATATGATTTTTTAATCATATAATCTTCTAGGTCCCAAAGTCTAAAAGTTTGAGCTACCAACATTGTGACCGTTTATTTTGTTTATAACTATATTTGAAAGGAAAAAAAAGCATACTTTTTAATAAGATCCAAATAGCTGACTCAGGTTGCACTGAAATTAACTAATGTTATTTCCTTATTAATAATCAAGGTATTATAACAATTATAAAACTATATTATTAAAATTTAGTTAAATTAAACGGTTTAAATTTTTTTTTAAATATATGATATACATAAGTTCTTAAACATGCCCATCTTATATTTATCTTTAAAACTTTTGGTGGATTTCATTAAGACTAAATAAAACCATTGATAGATGTAAATGTGAAAATATATATAAATGCCTGAAAAACCTTTTTTATTTCAGCATTTAATAAATAAGTATAAAATAGTCGTTCTTATCCAAAAAAAAAAAAAAAAAAATTTGAATGTGCCATCTAAAAAATTGTTTCCAGCACCAATAATACAAATATCATTTTCTAACCAGTAACCATAAGTCTTTTTCTACGTCTAGAAGTCTTAAAGCTAGAGCCACTTTATCCCATTTTGTTTTGGCTTTATATATTTTATTTGTACTTTAAAATATTAATTACATAAAATGTATGAATGATTAGATAGTAATTGCTTTTTGTGGTTATTATTCTTTTCTATGACATCTTAACCACTTCAATATTTGTTTTATATGTTATAAAAAAAATGTAGGTCATGTTTATTTTCCAAGATTCCATACCAGACACAAATTAGGTCCATGAATTTTTCAATCATGTGCCAAGTAAAACAAAGGTGACAAGAAAATGGGGTAAATCTTTACTTTGGGTATTACAAAGTCATGTTCACAAGTTATGGACCTAGCCCTACATAACTCTAAACATGTCACAAATCCAAAAATCATTCCAAACGAGTTAGCTCAATCACATTTAGATTGTAAAATTGATGAGCCGAGACTGACCCGTTTAGTTAAATGTGTTATGTGAATGTCTTTGATGCGAAGCTGAAACGCACCCATTTGGACTATGAGGTTTGTGCCGTGTGTAACACTAATAAATATAAGGTAGTTCGTAGCAACGCAATAAAAGAATGAAGTACAGAACTGTAAATGTATCAAGAAAGACGAGGAAGCGACTTACTAGATATGGAATCATCTTTCTGCATCTGTAAACCTGAAAAATATGTAGCAATCGAAATCCACATCACTAGCACGAATTCACACACATACACGCAGTTGAAAAACTAATCGTCTTAATTCTTTTTAAAAGCAAAGGCCCGGACACCCTGGCAAACTTGGTTTTAAAAAGCGCAAAGCACACAAAAGCGACGAGGTCTAAAACCAAGACGCAAAGCGCAAAAGCAGTGGGTTTTTCGTACGCGAGGTGCAAGACGATTATATAATTTTTTTATATATATGCTATAGGTTTTTTAGCATCATTTACCCGAAATATAGATACAAATAAGGTTTATATATGATTTAACTTAAATGTACAACCTTTTTAGCTACATGTATAACAATTTTAAGCACAAGAACATCCCGTGTACGAAAAGCGCGCTTTTTGCGGTTTTCGTACAATGCTCGCCTAGTGTTACATAAGGCGCACAGAGTGGCGCCTAGATGCGTTTTGCGCTTAAGCGTGCCTCACATATAATATTATTTTAAAATTAAATTTTTACAACAAAAATAAAAACATATATAAAAAAATTATATTTAATTATAAAATCTTATGTTCGTTTCTTTTTAAGTTATATATTTTTTTTGCATAAAATACCGCACTCAAAATATAATTTAATACAAAAAGGTTAAACGGGTCCAAACCCGTTTAAACTAACCCAAATCCATAAATTTCGTGTTAAGTTCGGGTCTCGTAAATTCACACCCCTAGGAGAATAAAATTTGTACTAGGCGAGACTCCGACTCATGACCTCGTTCGTTTAGAAAGTCTAGGGCTACCAACGACTCAACGAGAAATATATATATGAACGTACACGTACCTCTGTAATCAGTGCCAACGTATCCGACGCGCATGACGACCTTCTTTTTCCGGTAAGGCTCCCATCGATTAGGAGGAGCTAGGGTTTCGATTGAAGGAGTTAAGGAGGAGAAACAGAAGATATTGAGTGATTTTGTTTTAAGATTAGAGATAGAATACAAGAGTTTGGAGGTGTTTTGTGTGTGAATTAATGGAGATAATGTGAATCGGAAGGAAGATGTCGCCATTGAAGACGACGATTGAAGGTTGGTGATGATGAATGGAATACAGAACAGAACCAGACCACTGCTGTTTGGTGGTTCGTGATGGTGAAGGCAACCATATAGTTTAAACAGTGTATACTTCTGGTCCCTTTGGTTTGTAACATGACATGTATGGTCCATGTGGTTTGAAAGTTTAACCTATGACGATCGGTATGGTCATGTGGAAATTTGGGGGTGTGGAAAACCGGAAACTATTATTCTCACACGGTTTCCACATGTGGTGGTATGGTTTTCCTTTCCGAACCATTATGTGTGGAAATTGACGCATGTTTCTACATCTAAGCTCCACGTGTTTCTTTAAATAAAAAAACAAATTGAATCGATGTGATCCAAGCTTCACGCCACATTTCCCACGCAGTGGAGCTCTCCACGCCTTGGCCATGATTAGGCTGGCATGGTGTTCCATGTCGTGGCTGAAACCCATGTTGGACCACGTCTATACACCGAAGGCCGGAATGAATTTTTTTTTCCTTTTGGGTTGAGAACTAACATCACTTGTGTTTGTCTTTTTATATAAAATAACAAGAGAGAATTACTATTTGCGTCCCTGTGTTATAGTGGTTTTAACTACTTGAATCCAAAGTTGAAAACTTTAACTACTTACGTCCCTAAACTGAAATTAACTAACACCTTGAGTCCAAATTCTTAACTCTGTTAACTAAAACCACTATAACACAGGAACGCAAATAGTTAACGGAGTTAGAAATTTGGACTCAAGGTGTTAGTTAATTTCAGTTTAGAGACGCAAGTAGTTAAAGTTTTCAACTTTGGATTCAAGTAGCTAAAACCACTATAACACAGGGACGCAAATAGTAATTCTCTCAAATAACAAATTAAGCATAAAAGGTTGATGGAATTGGTCAAGGAAATGAATTTGCAAAACAAAAATGGTATTAGTCTCGCCACATGAAGGGATTTCTCCCTATGACGTGACGATATGTATCAGTTTATCCCAAGTAGGGTATAACCAACTTGATGTTGACATCTCTTTCTCATTGGTAGAATAGGTTTTCCCACGTCTACTTACCCATTATCAGTATTATGTACCTGACCTGACCCATCAAAGGTTGGGTCTAGGCCCGTGTCTCTTCAGAGTACTTGCACACTTGGTGAGTTGGTGTGATTTTGATATAACACAATTATATTTTATGTTTTACTTATTTCTAACTTATATAATAATTTTATTGTATTTTAATAACTTTTAATATATAAAATTTATATAAGTTACATTAAGTTATTTTTACGTTCCGAATTTTTTTTTTATAATGAACATAGTCGAATCCTATATAATATACTTTTATTTGCATGTTGATATATATTTCTTAAACGGCTCAGTTCTGGATAAAATTTATATCGTAAATGAAAATAAACACAGCGCAATGGTAAGGAGACATCGTTCAAATTACTTTAAAAAAAAGAAAAAAAAAATTGGTTATTCAAAACTAAATTTTTTGACCGGTAATTGGAACGATACAGCGCTAACTAACAGCTCATGACCCTGTAGATCTAACCACTGACAATATGCAGAATCACCAAATCATATTTAAATCCCTAACCTGGAAAACTGAACTCAAATACCAAATTTCAATTCAAATCAATATACCAAACCTCATCAATAACTGAAATCTAGAAAGCGGTTGAAACCAAATCTAAAATCCCTGTCCCTCTCGGTTCTGTTACTGTATTAGGGTGGCGAAAGGCACTGCTCATGGTATGGCGTTGGAGGCATGGTCCTGCTAGTAATG
Organism: Ambrosia x helenae; assembly: GCA_030844895.1. NCBI lineage: Eukaryota > Viridiplantae > Streptophyta > Magnoliopsida > Asterales > Asteraceae > Ambrosia > Ambrosia x helenae. The sequence goes on from JAUTDX010005827.1 coordinate 24,018, forward strand.
GCAGGAATGGTCGCAGGTGGTGCGGTGGAGCAGGACCTTTAACGTAGCTGACAATGTTGTTTTGTTTTGATTATACTGTTGAGAATAACCTGATGAAGTGAGGGCATTTGGTTATGTTTTATATTAAGAATATTATGCTAAATGTGAAATACAATAAGCTTTTGGCACAAAATAAAGATGATTAAAAGATTGAAAGAGACAAAAAGTGTAAGCTAGACTGAAATGGTTTGTTTCAGATGCTTACAAATTACAATGTCTAAAATATAGTCCTATTAAAAGAATCCACATTTATATATAAACAATTTATATGATATAGTTTTTGTTATTGTATATTCAAAAAAACAGAACAAACAAAAAGGTGCCAGGTCGGTCCGCAATCCGGCCTGTTTGACCTGTTACCCAACCTGCCCAACTCGCACATTTTGCACCTATACAGCTTGGTACAATAAACCAACTAAAGCCAAAACCCAAAAAAAAAAAAAGCAACGAAAAAAAAAAAAAGATTCAGCATTTGCGGCATACCTTAACTGGAATAATATAACGCAGCATCGGTCTTAAACCCAGAAATTTTCCTCCCATGTAGCCCATGCATTCCTGATTTCATCCAACTGAGAATCTGGAATCCTAGTATTTGCATCTAATAATTCAACCCATTCCTTCCAAGGATGTTTCGTAGGATCCAAGAATTCAGCAAACTGAGGTAACATGATTGATTCATAGAAATCTTCAACATTTTTCAATATTTCTTCTGATTCAACTGATGTCAGAATCTCGGGCCTTATAGATTTTCCAGTTTCTTTTTCCAAAATGAAATGATTCCATCTTAAAAATAATACTTCCGATGGTGCAACGGGTAGAGAAAAACGTGTGAATTTGTTAAGTGATAGTGGAATTACATCTCTTGGAAGTAGACCGCGCTTCGCTGCAACTGCTGCTCCCACCATTTTTCGGATCTGATAAAGTACCATTTAAAATGCAGATCATATGAAATTATTAGACTCATATCATAGCAAATAAATATACTTTCTTATTTTTCAAGAAAAATCCCTCAACCTATTTTTCTTGTATATTAAAAGCCTCTTATCTTTTTAAATAATACACAAAAAAAGTCACTAACCTTGTCTAAAATGCACGTACTTGTTAATTTTTTCATGATAATGACTTGGTAGCTTTAAAATTGATCAAAATTTGATAAAGTGACATTCAACACGTTTGCAGCAACAAAAAATCGTACCATCTTATTTGGACTAATCTTGAGTTAACACAACATTATTTTTAAAAAAAATAAAGTAGGTGCATTTTAGACAAGATTAAGGACTTTAAAATACTAATAAAACTTGGTGATTTTTTCATTTATTTTTTGAAATTAATTAATATACCCCCATTATGTTGATTTGACTTTTTCATTAGAAATAAGAAAGTATGTTGGTTTCTATATGGTATTAACCCGAAATAAATAATATAACGTTTTAAATTTTAAGAATTTTGACAAACTTACTTGATGAAGCATAAATGACTCCCCACAAATGGAGATCTCAAACGTGACGTGTTCCAAACAAAGTTTTTCATTTGTCCACATGAGCACTGGAAGATTTTATGAAAATGGATATCGGTTATTCGATCATTCTCATCAGGTTGATGTAGCCATTTAGCAGAGATGAGCATGTCATTTAAACTACTCCCATTTGATTCAGATTCATCAACCGATTTTCTATCAGAACCACTAAAGCTTAATGGCACGTGTTCTTCATCAACAACTTCATTATTCCCATTGCCAAGAGATTGTTCCTCAGGATACTGATTCCTATACTCGGATGGGATTGTATAGTTATGGAAAGGATGTTTTCCTGCAATACGCATTTAAAGTCAAAGTCAAACTGGACAAAATGGTCAAAGTGTCAAACTATAGATACATCTTAAGACATGAAAGACCACCATACTTTATAACATACCTCAAAAAAGTTAAGTATATCATTGAATTCCGATAAGTGATGTTCAATTTCAGCTTCACTGCAGTTACTAGTGACCCCAATTACTTCTAAAGGAAGAAGATAACCGTATTTTCGCATATTACATTCCTCTTTAGCGTTGAAACTCCTGAAAAACATAATGACCAGAAACTATTTAAATGCAATTAAAATGATATATATATGCTTTTTAGAGTTTTAGATACATGGATGAGGTTCATCACAAAACACACAATTTGTTTCATGTTTCATTTATTAAAAATATATACATAAAGATTGGTGTTATCCAAAATTCCAAGGTGAGCCTTCAAGGGGGAGTCCCTCTAGCAAAGGTCTCAAGGTTCAAATCCAGTTTCCACTGGATTTTTCTTTAACCCCCCTTTAAGGCCACACACCGAATGCAAGTTGTGAGTTGTGAGTTGTGACATTGCGATTTATACGATCCCATTGGTTAGCAGGGTATTGGTGAGTTCTCTTTAGTTCTCCGGTAACACCAACATGTTCTCATGGTTAAATAAAAATCCACGGTGACATGTTTCATACTTTTGTGAAGGTAGAATGCTGAAAACTCTAATATTTTCGGAAGATAAGTATTGACAATATCTGCAAGTGCTATCCCATTAGGGTCATCAATCCAAGCATTTTCAGGTATCTCCATTTTAAAGGATATCATGGTCGACAAAGAATGCACCTGGGAATAAATGTGAAGAATTAGATTATTAGATAAAATTCAAAGGCCAGAAAGCGAATAAATGGGAGGTATATGTTCTTTTGAACTTTACTTCATCATCGATTTGGCTACTTGTGGCCCAAGTTATCTTTTGCAAATCCCCAAAGTTACTGTCACGAATTCCGCCAGCTTTGTAAATGGCTGTTTCCAGCTCTTTCTCCATGGCTATATCACACAAAAATGCTTTTAGAGAAAGCAAATCCATGTTTAGCTAATCTGTTAAAATGCATGATTACAGGGGTTACTTGTACAGCACTACAAGCAGCAAGACTGACTGAGTAAGTTTTCTCAGATATTCCCAATCTTAAGAACTTTTAGTTTCTAAATACCAAATTAATTGCATAAATTGCATAAACTTGGTAAGTGGTAACAACACAATCAAAGCTTTGGTAGTCAAGACTCAAGTGTAGAATTGTAATAAAAAACGCACAAAAAATCTAGACATGAAGAGAAACTAACAGGAAGCTGCAACATGTTATTTTGAGAGAAGAACGTTAAAAAAGAAGAGGACTAGTTCCCACTAAATTCATGTCTACCCTTCTCAGTACCATGTTGAGCATTTAAGTACAATTCAGACTAAACCGACTTAACTAACCAACTGTTAAGTTGGTTATTTGGTTTTGTATATAGAAACAGACCCTTACCTCCCATTACCTGTCTATTAGCTACTAAAGTTCAGTGGCATGTAACAACACTTCCCATCAAGGGTTCTTGACCTCAAGAACTAGAAATGGCAGAACCTGAATTAAAATGCAATTCATATTTCCTATTGCGACTTAAACGAAAGATTCTGAATTATTCCTACTAAACTGCAGCCTTTGTTTGTGTGTCAGAACCAAGGTGCTTCTTGTAACTGAAATTTTTGTTTGTGCCTCCTGTATTATCCTACTCCTAACGCCCAATGAACTTCAACAGGATCCTCTTGATCATTGGCGCAACTCTTAAGGCGGGGGGAGGGCGGCCGACCCCTCCAAATTTTCGCTCAGAAGTTCCGATTATATAGTATTCGTATAGAAATTTTTTGGTATATATGGTTTCGACCTCCCGAAACTAGTGATTTCCAACCCCCCGGTGACTTCCGACCCCCCGAAGTTTCGGGTCAAGCTTCACCACTGCTCTTGATCTCCCACCTCCATTACGACCAGCTTCTTGTTTTTACATTTCACATTTGTGGCCCTGGGTGAATCTTTCTGCACACCAGAAACATTCACCTTTTGCTAACTTTTCCTCAATGTCTTTGCTAGACAATCTGCTAAAACTATTGTTCTTTGCCATCTGTTCCTAACATATGTGTTGTTTTTAGACCTTCCTGATGTCTACTTTGACCCATCTCTTGGTCCATTTTGATCGAGTGGCGCTGCTAATGCCGCATTATATGCATCCTGCATCTTCGCTATTCACATTTCATGGAGTAATCATCTCTAATGTCAGGCATTATACCTCCACCACACACCGCTTCATCCCATTCCAGCGACATGCTGTTCCCATGTTCCAGGTGCAACATCAGCGCCCCATCCCGCTGCACCACGATCTCAAAACCCCAAGGTGGGACTCCACCAGCAGTGCCACAGACCGCTACGTTTTTCCAAATGAATCCGTGTCGGCCTTCTCATTACCATGTGAGCAGTCAAGCATAACCTAAACTAAACCAACTTAACTAACTAAATAACTAACTAACTAACTTAAATAACTAACTAACTGTTAAGTTGTTTTAAGTATCAGAACTCGAATCACCTATCTAATAGCTATTTAAGATATAATAATAATAATAATAATAATAATAATAATAAAAGTGAAGTTTACCTGTGTAGTGAATGGAAACGTAGCCGACTCGCATTAATACCTTTCTCTTCCGATAAGCTACCCATTTATGAGTGGTAATGTCGTTGACTGAATGTTTGACCGGTTGAGGTAGGGTTTGGTGAGCAGTGAATGGTTGAGGAGAAGAGGAGCATTGGATTCTGATGGAATGATTAGTCTGATAATAATAATTATAATAAGTGGGATTTGATATTAACAGATTAGATGATGATGTTTGAGTGTTAATACGAAGAGGGAACTGACTGAATATGGTTGTTAAGGTCGCCATTCAACAAACAATATGCTGTAAACTGCACGGAAGAGTTGGGTGTGATGCCACAGAAGAAAGTAGAAGTGGGCGTGGTTATGGTTATGGTTTAGTTTGAAGATGGTGAACGAAGGTTGTGTTGTTTGAGGGAGTAACGGCATAGAGGTGGTGATGTTGTTTGTGGAGATGTGGTGTCCGCCGTGTCGGTCCAAGAAAATATATATAAAAATTAAACTGCTCGGATGGTCTTTATAGGTAGTTTGGTTATTTTATATGGTTTAACTAAAAATTTTAACCAAGTTAGCTGGTAAGGATCAAAGTATTATCAAATGTCAACGTTGGGTACCATTGAAAATAGATGGGGGCATCCGTGCAATTCGTGCAAACCACAGGGACCATCTGTGCAGTTTACTCTTAATAGAAACTTTAGAGCATGTTTAGCTCTCCATTTTTCTCATCTCCTTTTGACTTATAACTTCTTTAAGAAGTCAAAAGTGATAAAAAAAAATGTTTGAGTAATTGTTTGAAAATGAGCTTTTGAAAGATTTTGTGCTTTGAAAATGAGAAAAGTCATAAGTTAGAAATTGTTACTTTTGAGATTAAGGAGAAAATGAGGTAGAAGAAGGAGAAAGGAGAAAAGGAAATGGAGAGCCAAACATCCTCTTAATAACAATGTATGTTTGAAACGCTCGGATATCTAGTGGACTTATTCCAAAGGCGCCAGTTGAGCCATCAACGGTTTTAGCCTGCTCATATTACTTGGTTTGCATCCCCCTTGGACGTTCCACAATCAACTTCCTTTCGTCTACCAAATGGCATTGAAATCGATTTTTATTGACCAATCAGAATTGCCTCCCAGAATCTATAATTGCCTCAAAAGGTCCCTAGCATTTTTTTAAAGAGCTAAAGACCATTGTCTATTTAGAAAAAGCATTGGTCAATGATGGCCATTTTGGTAATTTCCGCAATGTAAAATGCAAGAAAAATGACAAACATTATGCTACGACCGAAAATCTTAGGCTTTTAGGTTTTGGGTGTTAAAGGCCGAGTACAAGATTCTCGGTCTAGTGGTAGTTAGGCTTGGTATTGCGTTTAGGCCTAGTGGGCCGAGAATGATTAATTTAGTATATAAGGAAATGTTTGATGTAAAACTATGTTTGCAGGTCACTTTGATTTTATCTCTTGTATCTGACGATTTTGTATCAAAACTTAGAAACTATACTTGCTTTATATTAAATCCATATTTTTTATTTACCTACAATTTCATGTTGATAAAATAAAAGTTGATTGTATTAAAAACTAGAGGTTTATACTTGTTTTATAACAATTATCCTATATGTTAACAAATAAATTATATGAACAGTATAATGGAGGTTGTAAATTGCTGTTTTTTCAATGGTACTATGTTGATGGGTTACACGTCTTTTCATTTTTTCTTTGTCGGTGTACACACATCTTTTGCTTTCTTCTTACCCATCCTTCACACCTCACATCCATGTAAACCTAGAGAGAGAAAGCTATGGATAGAGATGGAAAGCCATTGCCACCTCCTCCGTTGCATCAGGTGTTTCACTGTCTAATTCGATTCATTGGTTGTGTTTCACCCTTGGTGGACGATGGACGGCATTTATTTTTAGTCGGCATGTTAGGATCCACTATGTTTGAGACTTTCTAATTGAGTCCATATGCTCATAGTAAAAATTAACATATGACCCAAATCAACACAAACAGGTAATACGGTTAAAATGGTTAAACCATGCATGCATGTTAACACATAAAAATTAGACCCTCTGCTTTATACTTTGAAAACACAATCAAATTTCATAGTAGATACGTGAATGGAACTCAATTGGAAAATTTTTGTCACCACCCATGGAATTTAAACTTCTTATCATTTATAAAAGCAAATCTTATTCAACACCTTAATAGTTAATACCATTAGGCCAAATGCCATTTTAACTCAATTCGATAAATAATGCTTTCTTGCTTTGTTAATTGTTACTTCTAAAAAGGCCAATAAAAATTCAAAATGGATGTTTAGGATTACTTTCTCACGCATA
>JAUTDX010005828.1:0-25882 GCA_030844895.1 Ambrosia x helenae
AGTTTGGGTTTGTGATGGTAGTACTATTAAATCAGTTACTGATGATGTCTTGGGAAAACAGTGGGATAGGTGTAATTCTGTGGTAATTATCTTGGCTTTTAAATTCTATTAGTGAAGAACTATACCTAGACAAGTGTTTTCTCAAAATGCTAGGGATATTTTTGGATAGATTAAAGGAAACCTATGACAAGGTTGATGGGTCTGTTGTGTTTAATCTGCATCAAAAAATTTGTTCAATCAGTCAAATGGTAGTACTGTTTCAGAGTACTATCACAAATTAAACACTATGTGGAAAGAATTTGACTCTATTGTTCAATTGCCTCCTTGTACTTGTGAGGCTTCTAAAGATTTTAACAATTTTAAATGGATTATAAAACTTATGCAATTCTTAATGGGTCTTGATGACATTTATCAACCTGTGAGAACCAATCTTTTGATGCAAGATCCATTGCCCTCTGTAAAACATGCCTTCTCTATTGTGTCTAGCGAGCTACTCGAGATCGGCACTATAAAAGCTCGAACGAGCAAGTCTTATCGAGCTCGAGCTCAGCCTGAAATAAAGTTCATTTACTTATCGAGCTCGAACCTCGAATGTAAAGCTCGGTTGAGCTCGTCGACCTTATCGAGCTTTGCTTATTTATGTCAATTAATACTATATAGCCCAATTGTATTGCAAACCCATGCATTAACTAAATTACTTGGGGGCCTTAGCTTCTTAATTGTCCAAAACGTGCTCATTAATGGTCCAAAACGAGTCCTTAATAGTCCAAAACGAGCTTCTTAAATGGTCCAAAATGAGCTCGAGCTGAGCTTGGGCCGTTTAAACTCTTGTCACATACACTTTGATCGAGCTTTCGAGTCGAGCTTGAGTGCTTAAATATACTATCGAGCCGTGCTCGAGCCCAAAATATAAGGCTCGAATCGAGCTCGAGCTTCTGAAAATTGTCACGAGCCTAGCTCGATAATGCAAGGCTCGAGCTTGGCTCGGCTCGTTTGCACCCCTAGCATGATTAACCTATATCATTACATTAAGTGATAAAAAACACATTGTAAAAGTTTAATACATCATTACATTAATTAAGTGATAAAAAATATCAATCTCAGTATATTTTGTTCCATACAACTATAAAACGCATGGCAAAGTTTAATACAATTTTATGCACTTTACCGTGTATAAAGGCATGTACAAAGAGTTTGAAAAAAAAATAATAAAGCAACAATTTGTTTGAAAATCTTTCGAGACAAGTGTAAAATTGTAAAATTCAGATATTGTTTAGTGTTACCCACCTAGGGTCAACTCTCCCCTATTTCTGTTTTAACAAAGGTGTAATGTTAAACAAAAACAAAGGTGTAGTGATTTGACTTCCGACACAAAATAACAAATAGATAACCGTTTAATTCTTGATCTTAAGATTTTATGTTTTAAAATGACTATAGTCCATTTTTCAATTCTGGTCAATGACCTACAGGTTAAAAACAAATTTTGTGGCCATATATGTCTTCTATTACATTCAGATTCATGTATCGCTAACAAATTGGAGAAGGTTATTGATTGGGACCATAGTCACATGAATCGCGGTACGCTTCGGTTCGCGTACGAAATCGGGTACGCGGTTCGCGCATTTCTAAAATTCGGTACGATGGGGGGTAGGTTCATTCGGTTCGCCAATCCGGTACGCGGTACAGTGTACCCTATAAGTTGGTACGTCGTATCGTATATAAACATTATACAATATATATTTTTTTTCAAATAACTTCAATAAACATTTCATAATCATAATCCAAAACAAAGCTCTTAATTATAAGTTCAAAAACATAAATACAAAACAAAGTTCTTATTTATACAAAAAAACATAAAACAAACTTACCAAGTTCATAATTATAAGTTCAAACTTTAAAAACACAGCAGCCTTCAAAGGGCTAATCACAATTGATACCTTTACTTGAAGCTGTTTGATTCTTGAAGGCAATCACAGTTGACTGATTAATATTATTGTATGCTTTGTGGTCCATTCTTGCTTGGTATTTATAAGGAATTAACAATAGACTCTTCATCTAGCTATGGTAAGTGAAGATTTCAAAGCTTTTTAGTTACGATTCGCGAATCGGATTAAATCTAAACAGCGAATTCGACAATCCGGTACGCGGATTTGTACAATCCGGTACGCGAATTTGTGCTATTTGGTTCGAAATTCTACATAATCGGGTACGCTCAAGTTTACGAATCGGATCGCGAATCCTATGCGAACGGTACGCGAATGTACCCGATTCCGGTACGGGCGAATCGATTCGCGTACACAGGTTCATAAGCGAATCCTGTGACTATGATTGGACCATACGTCTCTATTTCCCCTTTTGTCTTGTATAAAAGATTATGTATTTGGTCTTGGTTTCTAATATATTATATCACCCTTAACGTTGATTTTACCTTTATACAATGATGTAGTTAAGACAACTAGTATATGTTGTAACTGGGTTGTGGTTTTCCTGCGGTCCTCAGCTTAAGGACGGGCATCGGTGTTTTTTAAATGAAAGTTAATGTTTAAAAAAAAAGTTAAGACAACTAGTGATTTAAGAGTAGTATTGGATTATGCTATGGGAAACACCATAAAATGCAAGCAGTTTTAGAAATATGCAGTTAATACATTAAGCAAGTAAAAGTCATATGTAAATTAGTTAGGTCCCAAACTCTATATAGTGTAATTTCTAAAAAGTTAAAGCAGGCATGCAATATTATCTTTCGACACAACAAAGATTAGAGTAAGTTACTCGAAATTTCGTATACATGTTGAATATTATTCAAAAGGCTACACATTATTGAAAAGCTGTGAGTCAATCATTATTTTTTCTCACATGTGTTTAACAACAATAAACAAAGATTTGTTACAAAATTACTAATTATGTAGTTGTCATCACTTTTGAAAGCGGTCAAATATGTTGCAATCCTGTGGTTTCTTTTAAGTTTGATGTCCCCTTCATGGCAACTTGTATACAATGTATTGATATAAACAATGAGACCACGTGCTTCAATTAATGTAGTCTTATGGCCCTACTCCCCAATATGACGTTTGTTGCATATTGTAAGTAGTATACCACTATTTACCCGGTCATATTTTGTGACTAACAATTTAGGTGCCGTTTGTTTTTTTTGACGTAAAAGGTCTGCAGTTTGCGAACCACATTTGCAGATATTTTGCAGGAAAAGAGGTGGATCAAAGGTCTGCAGTCTGCAAAAGAAAGACTGTTTTGTTTTTTAACGTCTGCAGCGTAACCTAAAACTAATATGTTTGTTTTTTAACATCACTTTTTATTAAATATAAATATTATGTTCCAAAATTCGATTAAATATTAGTAAAAAATCGTTGATGTCAAAGGCAAAGCATCTGTTGAAAAAAAGGCCCAAAGCATATTCTTCCTAAAACATCTTCTTCCTTTCTCTCTAAACACACACCCCCCCAACCCATACCTTCCTCTCTCTCTCTCCTTGAGAGAGAGAGAGAGAGAACACGACAGCAGCAACTGTAAGAAGGCGACGGCGGCGGCGGCGGTGGTGGTGGAGGAGGAGGGAGGCGACAACGGTGGTGGTGGTGGAAGAGGAAGAGGGTACGGTGGGAAGGAGGGTGGAAGAAGACGACGAGGAGTGTGGTGGTCTGTGGCGGGGAAGGAGAAGGAGAAGCAGAGGTAGTCAGTGGTGGGGAAGGAGGAGGTAGGGTGGCGCCGGCGGATGTTGGGGAGGAGGGAGGAGGAGTTGGGGAGGAGCAGGAGTTTGAGGATGTCTGATGAATAAAATAGAATGGAGAAGAGGTTGGAGAAGATGTGAGAAGACATGGGTGCAAGTTTGCACGAAGAAGAAGCCAGGAAGAACTTTTGGAGTGAAAAGTCTTCCGAAAAACAAACACTTCTGAGAGAAAAACAAACACCCCGTTAGTAACGAGTCGTTTGTTTGTTTGTGATAATTATTTGAATGAAAAACAAATATATTTTTCTAGCTTTTTTTTGGGAATTGTTAAAATAGATGGAAGCAATTAAAACACTTGTCATATTATCCTATAATATCATTTTGGGTAGGGTCTTAGGACCAGTGCCCGCTGCTAAAATGCGCCGTAGGTGTCAGCTGACTTTTGAACACAGTCGACAACTTTGACCATCCTAATCGTTTGACTTTCGTGGAATGCCTTCTTCACCCGTGGTAACCGCCAGCCCCACCTGATGATAGCCAGCCGGCATAGACCGTCAACCACAGAACTGGATCTATGCGGTTTGTAGCTTGGTAGTGGTGGCGTGCAAGACGGAATCGGAGGCGGAGGACATGGCGACGGCAGTGGAGATGGTGGAAGCAAATGAGGATGTCGTGGCGGTGGTGGTGGATAGGCTTCGGGCAGTGGAGATGGAGGAACCAACGGAGGTGGCGGTGGATGAAGTGGCGGACAAGGTTGTTGGTGAGGGAGTGTAAGGTTCAAAGATGTTTGTTTCAGATGCAGGTGTGCGGCGGCGCCTTGGCATCTGTGGTGGCCGGAATACCACCGGTTTTCTCTTAGGTTTATTTAGTTTATGGTGCAAATTTTTTGTTGGTAAATGTGTGCTTGTGATAAGTGGTTTTGCAAAACCATTTAGGAAAATGGTGTAGGAGCAGATGGTTTTGTTGGATGTGGGTTTGGTTTCCAGCACGTGTCCTCTATCTCTATGCAGCTTTTATGAGCATTGCTTATTTCTATTATTTACCCTTCAACTTCTTTCATTCAAACAACAATAATAATAATAGTATATTATGCTTCTCTTCTATTTATCGTACTAATAATAATCATATACTATTTTCGGTTTTGGTCAATTTTTTAAGAGGCTCCATAGATCCCAGCGTTGAAGACAAGTTATATACGCAATGCAAAAAATTTTTGAGAACACGTACGATGGTTTTATAGTCCAGTTGTGTCAACCCCGTAGCAACGCCCGGGCAAAAATCGCCTTACAACATGTCGGACTATATATTTCCACGCCGCGCATTGCGCGGCGGGTAATGTACTAGTACATAATTATGCACTGAATTGTTTTCTGATTTGCTCTTCATGATTATTTTATTGAAAAAATCAATTAATAAAGCTTCATGTGCATCCATCCAACGCTTCTTAGAAAATCTTAAATTAGTTATTATGAGTTCAATAATTTTGATTCAAGAAGAGTTGAATATTAGTTAGTACCTTTTGAAGATGTTCATCCTAATTGTGTTTTGATGTTCATCTCGGGCTTAAGTGAATGAATACATTAAAAAAAAATCCTCTTATTTTGGGATGCAATTAGGATTTGATTATGTTTCCTAATTTTGTGTTGCTTTATCACCAAGTTTCGATTAATTTTTTTTTTAAATATTCGAACTGTAGACTTGGAGATATATTAAAACACCTAAGATTCTTGAAATCATAATAAAACAGTAACACCCAAGAAGAGTTGAATATTAGTTAGTACCTTTTGAAGATGTTCATCCTAATTGTGTTTTGATGTTCATTCGGGCTTAAGTGAATGAATACATTAAAAAAAATCCTCTTATTTTGGATGCAATTAGGATTTGATTATGTTTCCTAATTTTGTGTTGCTTTATCACCAAGTTTTGATTAATTTTTTTTTAAAATATTCGAACTGGTAGACTTGAGATATATTAAAACACCTAAGATTCTTGAAATCATAATAAATTCAAATCCATTAAAATTTCGAAATCAAATCTTATCGGCTTATTGTTCATGGATTAATAGTTTTGAAAAGTTGTTCTCATACAGGTTTCCGGATTCAGGTTCATAAACCAACAGTTCTTGATTTTCTGTTTTCAAAACCTAAATTCGAGAACCTAAAACCAAAACCGAGAACCATACTAAATCGGAAATCATTACTGAATCCTAGAACTCTCAAGAATTCAAGAACTAACTTGTTTTTCCGAGAACCTAACTAATTTCCGAAAACCTAAGGCCACCCGAGAACTAGTTTGGTATATTTTGGTTCAAGCTACTAGTGTTACGTAAGACTGTCCGTTTTGCCCCGTGAGTGACTAGCCGCGAGTCACAACCAATCCACGTGGCTAGCTGGAACCACAACATCGTTGAGCGATAGCTGGCGCGAGCGACTAGCCGTTAGTGGACTCGCGTGTGATAGCGAGCTCTTTTTGACCGTTGGCAGCCACTAGCCGTTGGCAACGGCTAGTTTGGCTATGCATTAATAAAAAACATTTTTTTATCACACACAAACAATACTTCATACACTCTTCAAGCTATATTAAAAAAAACAACCGAGCGATCTTTAGAAAAAAATGGATTCCTCACAATGGTAAGGATGCTACTAACCCGCTTGGAATTCCTTGAAGAAGACGAGTATGGTGGTGTTGGGAGCAAGAAAATCGAAGTTAATCTTAGCCAAATGCCACCACTTTAACCGGATTTCGTAATTCCGGAATCACAACCACCAACAACCCAAAGGCGAGGTGGCAGAGGTGGTGGTAGGGTGGCGGATCGACGGCTAGAGGTGGTGACCGATTTAAAAAAAATAATTTATTTTATTAATGAAAATTTTATGTTTATTATTTAATTTGTGCTACAAATTTAAATATAATAAATTTAAAATAACAAAGTTTAAAAAAAATAAAAAAAAATAACTGGATAAAGTTGTTGCTCACCTCTAGTCACAACACCATCAGACTAGTGAGCTAGGCCGTAAACGAACCGAACGTTAATGAACTGTTCGGCGGGAAGTTCGTTTATGTTCGTTTATTTAAATAAATGAACGAACACGAACACAATTTTTTGTTCGTTTAATTAAACGAACAAACATGAACACATGTTTTGTTCGTTCATTTATGTTTATGAACGTTCGTTTATGTTCGTTCATTTATGTTTGTTTATGTTCGTTCATTTATGTTTATTTATGTTTGTTCGTTTATTTTTGTTCATTTAATGAAACTTAACTTTATTTTTATTATATATTTCCTTTTGTTAAGTATCTTAATTGATATGTTCTAAAAACATAACCCTAAACATTCTAACCATATCACTTATCAGACACTATCCACATTTCACAGCCTAACCTCCCTTCTTCTCCACACTCCATAGCCCTACCTCCTTCTACTTCCGGCCTACCACCTCCACAGCCCCGCCTCCAGCCGTCAACAGCCCCGTCTCCAGCCTCCACAGCCCCGTCTCCACTCTTCAGCCTCCACAACGTCGTCGTCTCCCTCATCCCCGTCTCCATAGACCATAGCGCCGCCGTATTTCTTATCCCCTTCATTCGGTTTTTAGTTGCATTGTGATGTATTAGACTTGGTTGAATTGTGATGAATCATTATTAACTTGTTTTTGTTTGTGTTTGTTTATGTTCATTTATATTGATCATTTGTGTTCGTTTATGTTCATGAACTATTCGTTTAGGTTTTAAATGAACGAACACGAACACGACAAATTTCTTAATAAACGAACACGAACACAAAAATGTGTTCGATTATGTGTCCGTGTTCATGTTCGGATTAAAGTTAAATAAACAAACACGAACACACCTGTGTTCGTGTTCGTTCGGTTTGTTTACAGGCCTATAGTGAGCAGCAACTTTATCACGCTGCCAACTGGCGCTTACGTGGCTCAATATGAGAGGATATAGTCATTGCTCACCTCTAGCCACAACGAATAGTCTAAGTGATTTCTGGTTCATTTCTTTCGTCACGTATATCAATAAAAATATTATTCAAACGTTAACCGTGTGATTTTAGTTTCTTGCTATTTCAGTCTTTATATCTTGCACCGATACAATATGCAATTATACAGACTATATGTGACTAGCTAAGTCTTTTTTGCTTTAGGTATAAAGATTATGATGGCCTAGACAATTGGATTAAACACAATCGCATAATGTTTGAGGGAACGAAGCTGCGGCTCTTTTTATTCGAATAAACGAACTTACAAGGAAAGGGACAAATAAAAACAATAATATAGACCCATATTTATAAATTTTACTAAACTTTCTCTCCAAGAAAATTAAACATTTCTTAAACCTATTACAATTTAGTTACCTAAAATAAATCAACTTTAATAAAAATTTTTACTCTCGTCCTTCAACTTTCAACTAATATAATTTTTAGGATTAAATTTCAACATGTTAATGAAGAAGATACTAGGTAACTAAAGATTCCCAAAAGTTGAAAAATGGATTAACAATCGGAGTATTATTCTCATCTTTGACCAGATTGCTCCTCTCTCGACTTGAAAAAATTATATAAGTAAAATTACATGATTAGTTTCTTAGGTGTAGAATGACATTATACCCTTGCCGAAGCAAATAATGGAGCCACAAAGTGTCGCAAGAATAAAAAAGTATATTGAATGAAACCAAGAGTTTCACCAAACTAATGGAATGATAACCTTAATAAATTGTACACTCATCAAAAGAGCTTGTTCCATATAGTTTAAATTTGTAACAATTATCAAGTTTAATGTATTTGATTGTATAGAGACTTCTAAATAAAAGCCTATATGCAAATCAATCACTAATAAAACAAAAAGTAAACTGAAAACATTTTCTCTATGCTTTGGCGAAAAATGTTACTTGCGTATGAAATTTTAGTTTTTTTTCATAATCGTACAATGATTTCAATTATTTGTTATTTTCGTCTCTGACACTAACTTCATCCAGTTAATGCTAGTTAAATCAGGGGTAACTTCGTCCATTTGCATATTAATGTTTTAATTGTCGAAATCGTCCCTCCCCCAAAATTAAAAATTTAAAAATTTTAAAAATCTAAATAAAATTTAAAAATTTAAGTGGGTCCCACCCCTACCCACCCATTTCAACTTTGCTACTCTTACCCATCCACCACCCATCTACACCTTCCACCGCAACCACCCGGCACCGCTATCCATCTCTGCCGACACCCACCAACCACCATAACCACCTAATAGGTCATGGTTATATGTTTGTATATGCTTCCCATTTAATAGTGTCAATAATCACCAGAATTCCTGATAGTTTTATGATATTTGCTTCAGTTTAAATACCCTCAATTGCCATTTGCTTCAGTTTCATGACATTTGCAACGGTGGTGGTTTCTCTGGTAACGAGCACACAACCCATGGCTTAACTTAGCTCATTATCAGTTATAAAACCACGGTAACGGTGTAATAACAAGAACAGTGACGAGCTGCAAGCGGGTTACAATGGTGAAGATTATGATAACTGGTGATCGGTGAAGATTTCGGTGATGATGACGGTGAGTTGTACAGTACAGGTGGTAGACCAGAATCAATGGCTGAACCAAGTGCGAATTTGACCCATTCGAGTAACAACGGTGGTGGTGTTGTAATAACTTCGATGGTGGTAGTCATGGATGAAGATGACAAAGGTGATGGTAGTTATCAGAGATGGTGACGGTGGTATTTTGTCTAACAATTGAGGGAGATAAGATCAACGATGGCCGGCGGGTGATGATGAATGATGATTCTGGTGGTAAGACAAGTGGCTAATGGTGATCGGTTACAGTGATGGTTTGTGGTTTTGACGATAGTTATGGTTAAAGTGGGTTGATGCGTGGTGGGTGGTGGTGATGAATGGTGGAGATGGGTGGTGGGTGGGTTAGAGTGGAGAAGATGAAATGGGTGGGGTAGGGGATGAGACCCACTTAAATTTTTAAATTTTATTTATATTTCTTTTAATTTTTACATTTTTAATTTTGAAGGAGGGATGATTTTAGCAATTAAAACTTTAAAATGTGAATGGACGAAACCCTGAAACTGGCGAGTTTACTCGAAAAAAAAAAACCTTGTGTGAAAAATCTTTCAAAATGAGAGTAAAGATCATCAATATCAGATATCATGCTTAGTGTTCCCTAGGGTCAACTCTATTATATTTCTATTTTAACACAGGTGTAATTGTTTGACTACAAACATGAAAAACATACGCGTTTAGCTCTTAATTTCTAAGCTTTTAAATTTAAAATGACTAGAATCCAATTTTCAGTTCCGATCAATGACCTAGGGTTAACTCAATCAAGGAAAAAGGATGCCTTGGAAATAATTTTAGGACCGTTTATTCTTCACTCGGTTTAATGAAAATCTAACAAATGGGAGAATCCTATTGATCATTTGTTTGACTCTGCTTTATGTGTCCTTTTCCTTTTGTCTTGTAAAGAAGAATATATAATTTGTCTTTCTGTTTGTATAAAAGAATAACCTGTTGGTGTTGGTTTTTAATATGTTGTATATTTTTATAGTTAAATGCTAAATTTACACCTATAAAATGCAACGAGCTTTAATATTACACAGTTAATACAATTAGTGCAAATTAGGCCTTAGAGTGTACCTTACACCACCTCTTCCTGTGTTAAGGGGCATTAAAGTGACTATAAGTTAACAAGAATCAAATGAGATAAAATTAAGAGGAAGAAATATATTAACTTAAATAAAAACAAACGTACAACTAATTAGGCCTTGAGTAAGGTGCTATATAACAATTACAATACATCACCAGGAAAAGATACAAATAAGACTAATTAGGAAAAAAAACCTTGCCATTGAATCCATTCCATGCTTTCCAATCTTGATTTAAAATTTATCCATTAGGAACTAAGGGTTTGAACATCTTCAATGATCTTATGGAGTTATGGTCCTATGGATAAGGGGAGGTTTGTTGGAAAAGATATTACCTTTTCTTATTCTCCAAAGGAACCAACAAGTAGATAATATTATCGCATGCATTTCCTTCTTTTTTGTATTGTCGCCCAATAGATGCATGTGATATTCAAGCAACTCTCGAACGGAAAAGCCAAATATAGGAGGAATATTGCACAGTTTGGTTGATAATTGACCATGTAAAGTTAGCCACTAGGCACGAGATGAGGAAATGTTATGAAGCTTCCCGATGTAATATAGGTTGGGTGATTAGTCCTCTTGAATGTTGTTAGGTTGATATGGGCTACCACTAAGGGTCATATGATGCTATGATAGATCATTAGAAATCTGGTGGTAATAATGACATAATTTGAATAAAGTTGATACCCACATTACACGCAAATGGTTTAGCCATGAGATGTTCCATGAGTATGGGCTGTGTTTAGTTGCTGGTTTAGCATGAAGCATGCCAATGGGTCAACGATATGCTTGGTGTGTTAAAATAATTGTTTTGTAGTTTCACTAAAAGGAGATATGTTTAAGAAAGTAACAAGACATGAGGTTTAATTAAGGTGGCTAGCTTCTATAAGTGATGACATTTGCTTATTTATGAGATGTGGTGAGCAATAGCATCTTAATTATTTAACTAAGGTATGATAAGTTGGTATCATCAA
Source organism: Ambrosia x helenae (assembly GCA_030844895.1). Lineage (NCBI taxonomy): Eukaryota > Viridiplantae > Streptophyta > Magnoliopsida > Asterales > Asteraceae > Ambrosia > Ambrosia x helenae. The sequence goes on from JAUTDX010005828.1 coordinate 11,303, forward strand.
TAAATATTTTTGATTGAGTTATGCGCAGTGTTATAAGAATTGCTAAGCGCTAGTCGGTAGGTGAAGTACCTACTAGGATTAATCAAGATTAGTAGGGATTGATCGTGATTAATCGGATAGGAATTTTATATGTAATTTTCAGTTATATATATACACAAACACATTCTATATGTAGTTTAATTTTAAGTAGGCATGTTTTAACCCCTTCCTCGACTCATATATTTAAGCATATAAAATTAATCGCAAGAGTTTATAGTTTTGGTCATAATGTGATCGAAATTGACAAATTTTGGCCAGAATCCCTAGACTGCCACCGACTAGCGATTAATCGGTGTTTACTCGGTGAACTTTTGATTAGAGATTAATCGGAGGCTAGGCGCAATTTTCACAACCGTGGTTATCAGTAATATAAATGTTTTTTTCTTCATATGTTGACCTCTTAATATGTGTTTCTGAATGAGTTATACTAAGCTGTGATATAATATCTGTGGGCTATCTATGCAAAGTCGTCTCAAGATTCATGGGGTCCCAAAGCGCATAATAAATTAAGGCCCATTTTCATATAAAAAAATGCTTTTTATCCCCACCGCGTCTCTACTGGATCTGTTCCCGAAAGTACCCTCAAGAACCTTTGCTCTCCCCAGCCATTTCGGGTTAAGAAGATGTCAAAGCGCCTTTATCTCTACTTTATCTCTATTTATCTCTACTTTATCTCTATAAGAACGGCGCGTTCCGATGTGTGAAGTGGGAGAGAAGGGATGTCATAATTGGGGTTTTGAATAAGACGACCTTTTTTTTCATATTGAAAAAGTATGAAGAATGGGTTGGTTGTCTAATTGTCCAGGCGGTAATGATAGTATCTTGTACCTGAACTGGTGCTCACTTTTTCTAAGTAATGGGGAAGAGGACCGAAACATGCCACTGAAAGACTCTACTGAGACAAAGATGGGCTGTCAAGAACGTAGAGGAGGTAGGATGGGCAGTTGGTCAGATCTAGTATGGATCGTACATGGACGGTAGTTGGAGTCGGCGGCTCTCCTAGGGTTCCCTTATCGGGGATCCCTGGGGAAGAGGATCAAGTTGGCCCTTGCGAACAGCTTGATGCACTATCCCCCTTCAACCCTTTGAGCGAAATACGACAAAAGGAAGGAAAATCCATGGACCGACCCCATCATCTCCACCCCGTAGGAACTACGAGATTACCCCAAGGACGCCTTCGGCATCCAGGGGTCACGGACCGACCATAGAACCCTGTTCAATAAGTGGAACGCATTAGCTGTCCGCTCTCATGTTGGGTAGTAAGGGTCGGAGAAGGGCAATCATATATTCAGAAGATGAAATTTCACCTCTACCATCAATAGGTTTAGCCAGGGCGTTATAACACGACCCAAATAGGCCTCAGTCACTGGTATCTGAGCAATTCTTCCTGTTGCTTTTACATAACTCCCTTCTTGTATCAGCAATCATCACCCATTAATACAACACCAACATTAGTTGAATCCAAATTCAGAGCAATCCCTACTGTGCCCAGAAATCTTTATGTGGTTAGTCACTCATTGAACCCAACGGAACAAACTAACATCAGTTAAACAAGGTTGTGGCCGTCTATTTGTTACCAAAATAGAGTATCTATAGGAATAGATGAGAGGTTGTATCGTTTGTTTGGGGAATCGTTGGTCAACGAAAATCAGAGAGAGTGAGAAGAACACAGTCAACCGGGCATAAAATACTATATCTGTTTACTTGTTTGTTTTTCTTTCAACTAATAGGTAAAATAGACGGTTTAAACTAAATTAACGTCCAAGTAAAACACCAAAAGGGCGATGACAGAAAAGGTAGGGATTGAAAAGAGTGTTTTCTAAAGGTAATGAACAAAGAATGATGATAAAGAAATGACTTTATGTTTCGGTGCTTGGATAACATGATTTTGGCGTTTGAATTTTCGGTTCGGTTCACATAAGTAAAATACAATGCCATAAAAAACGTAAGAAATAAGTAATAAAAATATGGTGTCAATAGATAATGAATAGTACAACATTAGATTTTATAGTTCTTCTACGGTTTTCATATTTTGAAAACAATTCATTACATCGTTGATCGAAACATCTTCATTAAGAACAGTTCTATGTAACAAATACGTTAATATGTTTATCACCCATCCGATCATGCTATTAATCATATGCTTTATTGTATATAGAATTATCCTTTAACAAATCGAAAGCGATTACGCATCCTGATAACGAACGATAACTTCAAGAAGCTATAGATTAAAGATGCATTCATGTAATCTGTTTACAAACTTAACCACAACGAAGTTTCCCTCTAGTTAGATATTAATAACCTAAAGATACTTTAAATCTATTTCTTATGACATGTGTTATTAATCTTTTACTAATTTTTAAAATCATTATACTATTATTTTGTGACATCTCAAAAATATTTCAATGGACAATTCTTGTCCCTTAACGCTAAGCGTTTGTAACTGAATATATAAATGCAACAAAGGGTTACTCTAGTCATTTAATTCAAGCATACGTCATATAATAAAACCGGCTAACGTCACTTGATTTTACCCGGCCACTTTATTTTCTAGAATTTCTTTACCACTTGCCTACTAAAAAACAAATTTTATTAATTGTTAATTAGTAATCATAAAAATAAACATTATCATTGTGCTATATTTATTCCTAGGTGTGTTGTCTTGCACATATACCTAATACAGTATGGATCAATCCTCCTGGCCAGAAAGTTTGCCAAGTAGGCGGATCAAAGCCCTTCAAGAGCTTGAAAAGGGTAAAATATTTGCGGATAAGCTTCAAGAAATGCTCGGTCGACCCGAAAAGATTGAATATGATCTCCAATCTGGCAACAGTGTGGTGGTACAGATGTTGGGGATGTTTGGTAACGCGCTTTCGTTCTATCACCCTTCTAACCTCAATGAAATCACTCATAATCCGACACATAATGTAAGATATCCAAGCAGCTTGGATTATCAGAAGCCAAAAGATTGCGGTAAAAGCAACAAGACTGTGGCTTCCATGAAAACAAAAAGAGGATGTTATAATAGAAGGTATGATTCTTATTACTATCCTTATATATGTGTATATGATGTGAGGTTGTAACATTCGATGTAAGTCAAGTTACACATAAGATTGTCTTTTCATAACTAATAATCTTTATATCGATTTCAACAATCATCAACCATGTAATATATTTGTAAATGGCAAGATATCATATGTGTATACAACAACAACCTTACCCAGTAAATCCTACAATAGCAAAACTAAGAGTAGGATTTGGGGAGGGTGAGATGTAGGCAAACCTTACCTCTATCCTTGCAGATAGAGAGTCTGCTTCCAAAAGTTGCTAATAATTACTTTGTTTTTGGGCATATGTAGAAAAAACGCTTCCACAATCATAAGAATGACTTCTACTTTGATTGATGATGGATATGCTTGGAGAAAGTACGGTCAAAAAGCGATTCTCAACTCGAGACACCAAAGGTAATGGATTCAACTTTTATTTTTTTTTAGCAAATCTTGTTGTATCAATTTTTTTTTTTCAACCTAAATTTAGGAAAGATGCAATCTTGATTCATTTTCGCAAAAGTTTTACTAGTACTTATAAGAAAGTACTTATAAGAAATATGTTTTGTTATTATATGCAGGAACTATTACAGGTGCAGTCACAAGACTGAACAAGGATGCCAAGCAACTAAACAAGTTCAAAAAACTGATAGCAAACCATCAAAGTACAAGATAACCTACTATGGACACCATACTTGCAACAGCTTACAAAGAGCTCCTCAAATCTTTATGGAAGATCCAGAACCTAGTGATAATTCGATTCTTATCAGTTTTGGCACAAATACACTCACTAAGAACAATAATGTTGACACTTGTTTCCCATCAATGAAACATGTGCCTAAACCGAAAGAGAATCTTCCTTCTTTAGGTTCTTTGAAACAAGAACAAGTTTCTACATCTAACTATCATACCACATGGGATCCAATCATGGAACTCTCACAAGTTCCATCAGAAGTACCTATGTCTATGATATCATGTGTGTTAGATTGTGAGGACATGATATCATCAGAGGGATTTTCGTCTCCATGTAGTACACATGGTTATGAGATAGAAGGCATTACTGAAAGCCATGACTATGATGATTTTCCTTATGATTTGTGGTAACTAGCTGATGATGTTGCAACTTCAATACTCATGATGATACGAAAATTAATACTCTTGTGTAAACTATATTTGGATATTGTAATCTTCGTTTGTTTGAGTTTAAGTTATTTTGGTTTTCATTTATTTCGTCATCACTAAACTAAGTAGATTGTTAAAAGGCATGCCCTTTCAAAACCTAAGCATTCACCGGTCTCAATATCAACTTCATAACATAGTGCAACCTAAGTTTCCCGTGTCTACACACGACTTTGTACCTGAAACTCAACCATAAAATGTTGGTGAACCGTCGGGTAAGAAGGTAAAAAGTGAAGCCATAGAAAAAACACGGAGGAGAAGAAAAACGTTGAAAGCGCACCTCAAAGATGGGCTGAGATGGAAGAACTCTCCTTGGTGAAGTCCTGGATATTCCTATCCGAAAACCCGCGCGCCGATAGGGAAAATCAAAACCAAAACGTTTTTTTTTTTGGAATAGAATAAACGCTTTATTTCATCAAGAGATGAAAAGAGAGTCTTACCGAGAAAATGACAGTCTCCCGTCTAAGTGGCGTGAAATAAATATCAACATGACGGCCTATAACAATCACTATCTCAATTGCAAGAATTCACCAAAAGTGGTGAAACCGAAGCCGACTTCTTGTCGAGAGCGCTTTTACTATACCAATGAAAAAAATAAACAAGCTGCTTTCAAATTTATGCATCGTTGGAAGGTGACGCGCCACTCGATCAAATGGACCAACATACCTCTTGCGAACAATTCGTTCAAACGCCTCAAAACAAGTTCCTAATCTCGTTTTGTTGTGGGTGATGCTCGCAATGAAACTAACCTAAGCGATGATGATGATGATGATATCGACGGTGAAGCGACTCGCTCAATCGGTATATACCGTTCAAAGAAGAGGGCACTGAAATCATCTAGTGGGGTGTTAATTACAGCGACTATTTATCCAGCATCAATCAAATTGGAATACATTTAATGACCTTCAAATACAAAAGATCGAAGAAAAAAAAACTTCGAACCGTTTTAGAAAAACAAATGACTTTAAAATAGGAGAAAAACGCGGTTAAAAAAACGAGACGACAGGATATGAAACTTATGAACAAATAGTGTAGCCTTAACGCTAAGACCAACTGGTGTGGTGTCTGGGAACGACCTCGTCACCTGATGTGGAACTCGGTGGGTCAGGGAACACCCCCCCCCCCCCCGAGTTGTTTTCAGTGATTTCGGTGGAAACCCATCGTTTGTGCCGAGACGTGTGATTTGCCAAAAAAATATAGTTGTTGGACATTTTTTGAACGTTGGGTTTTAATTTTTTTTTAAATCAAATTCAAAATAACACACACCACACCACTCTACAATCCTCACCACAATCAAATTTTCTTTCTAAAATTTATAAAAGTTTTCATCTTTAAAAATTTATAAAATCCAATTGTTTAGCCATGAGTTCATCAGAGTCAGAAGAAAACGCGATAAACTTTTACGTTGGTGCGATGATGGAAACGGCGCATATTATTTTGAAGTTGGAAGACGAAAGCGATAGCGAAGCACCTTCGGTACCATTAACACGGAGCGTTGCGCTTAATAGAGATCGTGAGGGTATATTACATTTTCTTATTGTGTTATTTTATAACATTGTTCAAAATTTTATAACATTGTTCAAAATTTGATAACATTGTTGAAAAATTAATAATATATTTTTTATTTTTAAAAGGTGCACATGATCGTTTGGTTATCGACTATTTTGATGGAGACTGTGTATACACTGACGAACAACTTAAGCGTCATTTTCGAATGAGTAGAAGATTGTTCGAACGAATTGCCGATGATTTAGCTAATTACGATGAATTTTTTACACTAAGATAGGATGCTAATTTTTAGTTTTTTAGTTTTGTTTTTTATTTTGTGAACTTTAGTTTCTAATTTTTTTAGTTTGTGAACTTTAGTTTGTAATTTTTTTTACTTTGTGAACTTAGTTTGTATTTTTTTTTTAAATTTATGAAATTTCGTTTATTATGTTTTTCCGATTTTTTAATTTTTATGGTTTTTTATTAATTTATTTTAATCAAAACATATTTATGAAATATAAAATATATAATTAAATAAAAGAGAAAAATAATAAAAAAAGGAAGGGGGTATGGGGGAATTGGAAGAAACCATTTCCAAACTTTAAGAAAGGAAAGAAGGAAAATGAGGTTACGCTAACGTGACACTTTGAGAAATTGAGGGAAATGAAACCACAGTATATAGCCTAAAGCCTAAGTAGGGATGAGCACATAGCGCCGAATATCGATCCTGTCCTTTCTTGATCGCGATCCCGTACCGAACCGATACCGAGAGTGTTCGGTATCGGTATCGGTACCCACATTTAGAGGTTTTCGGTTTCAGTATTATCGGTATCGGTACGGGATCGGTATGGCATCGGTATTTTAAGGTAAAATACCGATACCCTACCGGTACCGTACCGATACCGAACCAATATCGTACTGTACCGTATATTTTCGGTATCGGTATTGGGTTTTATAAGCTTTCAGAATAAGTATTTTCGAGATCAATATCGGTTGGTATCGATACCGTCCCGAGATCATACTAACCGTAAGAGTTTGAATCAGCATATGTAAATGCAACAAAGGGTTACTATAGCAATTTAATTCATGCATGTGTCACATGACAAAACCGTTAACGTCACTTAATTTTTTACCCACTCGCACGTACGCGCGTGTAACAAAATAATAGTATTAACCTATCTTAATTAGTGAAGTTCAGCGCGTGGTCGTGGAGCTAATTCTCCAAGTTATTCTAGAATATCTTTACCACTTGCCTGCTAAACAAACAAATTTTTATTAATTGTTAATTAGTAATCATAAAATATACATTATCTTTGTGCTATATTTATTGAATGGTGTGTTGTCTTGCAAATATACCAAATACAGTATGGATTATTCCTCTTGGCCGGAAAGTTTGCCAAGTAGGCGGATCAAAGCCCTTCAAGAGCTTGAAAAAGGTAAAATATTTGCGGATAAGCTTCAAGAAATGCTCGGTCGACCCGAAAAGATTGAATATGATCTCCAATCTTATAACGGTGTGGTGGTACAGATGTTGGGGATGTTTGGTAACGCCCTTTCGTTCTATCAACCTTCTAAACTCAACGAGATTCATCAGAATACAACTACGTATGTAGCATCTCCAAGCACTTGGGATGATCGAAAGCCAAAGGATAGCGGAAAAAGCAACAAGATTGTGACACCTATATATGAAAACAAAAAGAGGATGTTATAATAGAAGGTATACTTCATATTAATTACTATCCTTATATATGTGTAATGATTTTGAGGTAATAACTTATCTTTATCAAATTCAACAATCATCAACGTCCATATAATATATATGTAAATGGCAAGATATCATATGTGTATAAAGTTGCTAATAATTACTTTGTTTTGGACATATGTAGAAAAAACGCTTCCACAACGATAAGAATGACTTCTACTTTGACTGATGATGGATATGCTTGGAGAAAGTATGGCCAAAAAGCGATTCTCAACTCGAAACACCAAAGGTAATGGATTCAACTTTAAATTTTTTTTAGCAAATCTTGTTGTATCAATTGTTTTTGTTTAAATATAGAATTTAGGAAACATGCAATCTTGATTCATTTTCGCAAAAGTTTTTTACTAGTACTTATAAGAAATATGCTTTGTTATAATGTGTAGGAACTATTATAGGTGCAGTCACAAGTTTGAAGAAGGATGCCAAGCAACCAAACAAGTTCAAAAAACTGATAGCAAGCCATCAAAGTACAAGATAACCTACTATGGACACCATACTTGCAATAGCTTACAAAGAGCTCCTCAAATCTTTATGGAAGATCAAGATCCTAGTGATAAGTCGATTCTTATCCGTTTTGGCACAAATAATGTTGACACTTGTTTCCCGTCAATGAAACATGTACCTAAACCAAAAGAGAATCACCCTTCTTTAGGTTCTTTGAAACAAGAACAAGTTTCTACATCTAATTATCATACCACATGGGATCCGATCATGGAACTCTCACAAGTTCCATCAGAACCTATGTCTATGATATCATGTGTGTTAGATTGTGAGGACATGATATCATCAGAGGGATTTTCGTCTCCATGTAGTACACATGGTTATGAGATAGAAGGCATTACTGAAAGCCATGACTATGATGATTTTCCTTATGATTTGTGGTAACTAGATGATGTAGCATCTTCAACATATTCATGATGATACGAAAATTAATATTCTTTTGTAAATTATATATGGGTATTGTAATCTTTGTTTGTTTGAGTTTTAATTAAACAAATAAATAATGATGTTATTTTGGTTTTCATTTATTCCGTCATCACTAAAATAAGTACAAGGGTAGTTATGTCCAATCCTTGGTAGATTGTCAAAAAGCATGCCCTTTCCAAAACAAGATTAATTAATCAAGGCGGCGGCTAATTTGTCTTTAGGTGTCATTAATATTATGGGTAGGGTTAAAAAGTAGGTAAACTTTCAGCGAGCAGTTCATAAACAGTTTATGAACCATTTGGCAGGAGGTTTGTTTGTGTTTGTTTGTTCGTTTAATAAACGAACGAACATGAACAAAAAATTTTATCCGTTTAGTTAAATGAACAAACATAAACAAAGGCCGTGTTCACTCGTTTATGTTCGTGAACATTCGGTAACGTGTTCGTTTATGTTCGATACTTTAATAGGATTTTAAGTAAACCTAATTTTAGTATCCACGCTCATTATATGTTTTTCACCTTCCAGCGTCGACGCTTCCGTTATGCACCTCCAACGCCCTCCTCCATTCAATTACCTACTATGCGAACTTAGTTTTTTGAGATGTTACTTTATTATGATTACATATATTATGTTAATACTAAGAATATTTGGATAATTAAGTTATATTTTAGATGAAAATTAGTTAATGCCTTAATGTTTGTGAATTCGATTTTATTCGAAAGTTAATATATGTCAGTTTGTGTTTGTTTCTGTTCATGAACACTTCTTTGAGTTCATGAACAATTGTTTTGTGTTCATTAATGTTAATTTGTGTTTGTGTACGTTGATGAACAAAATTAACAAATGGACACAAACGAACACAAACACAAGTGTTTTCTTAACAAACGAACACGAACATAAAATCTCGTTTGGCAAGTGTTTATGACTGTTCATGAACACATAATTTTCTTAACAAAGGAATACGAACAAAGCCTTGTTCGTGTTCATCGGTTCATTTGCAGCCCTAGTTATGTGTCAAACTCACTTACCGAATGCTAGTTGGGTTAAGGATAAGATCAGAGAGAGATATCAGTTTTAAACCACGCTTGTGACAAGAATATTGAAGAAAACTTTTGGGATTGCGGGATTTGATACCTAGTCTCTTTGGCCCTTGTGTAAAGAAGATTGGGATTTTTTTAAAATCATATACTTGAAAGTGCCTTATTCTATATGAGCCGTATCAAACCCGAACCATGTTTGTTTCTTAAGTTTACACAATGCCACTTGATTTAGTTGTTATAAAAGAATTAATATTATGGGTGTGTTTGGCAAAACTACTGGTGGTTGAAAGGTGGTGGCTGATGGTTGGAAAGCTAGTAGCTGATAGCTGTAGCTTTTTAAATATATTTTAGTGTTTGGCAGAGTAGTTGGAGTTTTTAATAAAATGTATAAAATGACCAAAATGGGCACTACTAAAAGCTTGTATGCATATTCTTTTACTTTTTATGGTAAAAAAGGTATTTGTGTCATTTTACTCATTAAAAGCTTGTAGGTAGTAAGATTTTTATTAAACGCTTGTACTAGTAGATTTTCGATATGAAGGATTTTCTCTTAACCTAAAAGCTTCAACTCTCTTCAATCAAACAAAATTTTTTATCAAGAGCTTTTTATAAAAAAGCTTTTCACCAAACTTATATGGTAACTAGGTTTTTATTCGGCCGCGCGTTGCGGCGGCGTCAATCTGATCTAGAAAATAGTTAGGTAATGACATAGCGTTGCGACATTTCAAATTCCAAATCAATCCTGTATCAATTTTCATACCACTATCTTAATTGGTCTTAGACATTGGCAATTGGTCATGTGATCTCAATTCACAAGTGGCAAAAAACAAATGTATGAATTAGAAGTAATTAACTATATAATTAAGTGCATGAATCTTCGGATTACTTTATTAATCAAGATTTTCAACTTGTATTATGCAACTGTACATGCATAAGGCGAAATACTCACACATGAGACGCTCGCATTTACCTTTTTATCTATCCATGAAATTTTTGTAATATATAAACGGTTTATATATATTTTTATGATGATTGCTGTGATTTTCTCATAAACAAAGTGCAATCCAATGGGATGGTGATAAACACACACATATATGTAGAATAGCGGATGCCCGTATGGTGATGTGTATTGATATGATAATGACAAAGAAACAAAAAGTTCAATCATACCTCTTATTTACGATAAGCATGATTATGAACCATTAACAAAAGGCATACATTTTTTTTTTTTTGAATGGCCAACCAAGATTTTATTACCACAATCTGACTAACCAACTGTTAGACAGAGCACCAAGGAATACATCCACCAAAACAACATTTCAATTACATAAACATAACGGGTCTAAAGCTACACCAATCCTCCCACGTTATACCCCCCTTATTCGCCCTATTTTTGACCCATAAGAAGCTAAGACCCTTAATGTCTTCCTTTAACCTCCACATGTTCAGTTGTCTTCCATTAAAGATTAGTTCGTTTCGCCATTTCCACATGACCCACAGTGCCGTTATGAATGATCACAAAGACTATTTTCCTCCATTTGCAGGAACCATTGAGCCACTTGTGTAGAATGCAAATCCTTCATCAGCTCCGATAAGTATAACGGCGTCAGCCTGCACAAGCTTCGATGAATTCCTAGGTCTGCGCAGCCACTCTGCACGCAGGAAAAAGATGCAGCGCTGACTCCGTCTCTTCTCTGCGGAAACAACACAACTGATTCGGAACCATAACGCCTCTAGAAACCAGTGACACACAGTAAGTAGCCGACTTGCTCGAGCCTCCACCAAACCAAAAAATTCACCTTTAAGGGCACCCAATTATTCCACTCAAACTCCATACCCCTGTTCACGAACAACTTTCTTTAAGGCAATTCCCGAGTGCTTTTTAACCGAGAAGATCCCTGATCCATCCGCCTCCCATCGCCAAACATCATCGACCAAACCAAAATCGTATCCCAAGAACATTGATCAGCCCATCATTATCAGAGCTTAAAGAGTTCCACTGAAGTTTCATCTATTGTATTCTCATAGAATTACAATTAACTGTTGCAGACAAATATCATTTCTATTAAATTAAATGCTCACCTCATAAAAAGGAAGACATGTATCATTCATGTAAGATTATGAAGGATTTTTGATGTTATTACTAATAATCTTACATGATTGTAGGCATATTCTTATACAATACTAAAAAACCCAAAATACAAACTCAACTACAATCATATTCTTATACGATACTAAAAAACTTCAATAATATCAAATATATACATTTTCATAATTATGACATTAATACCGTTCTTTAACTGTTTGATTGACTTAATGCCCAGGATATGAATTTTTAGAAATGACTATTTTTACCCTTTTTAAAAAGTGAAACGCTTTTTTGTCCCAAAAGTGAAAGCAGACAGTGATAGTAAAGGGCATCCATAAACAGTTTTAGAAGAGGGACAATAACACAAAATGTACGGTTCGAAGTATATCCGCAGTAGAAAAAAAGAGTAAGCCCCCACATACCGCAGTGTAACTTCTTTTTTCATGTCCAGAAGGCTTTCCAAAATGAACTTCAAGTTATATCTGTGTACCATCGAGATACTTCAAATAAGAACACCATAAAATGTAGTGAGTTATTTGAGTAAATATATAAAATGTAAGCATACTGCATGAATCTGAGAAAACCTGAGCTCCAGAATCACAAAGATACATGCTATCTGGAACAAGTTCAGCACATGTTTTAGCTTCTGGTCATAATGTATAATTGCAACCGTCGCCCAACCGATGAGATAGTTGGAAAGCTCAATCCTCTGAAATGCAACAAGTAATATAACAATAAAACTTAATACAGTTAGAATACAACATTAATTTTAACCACAAAACACCCCAAAGAAAATCAAATGCCAAAAACAACAAGGTCAAATACTGAGATGACTCAATAACACAATACTGTGTTTACCAATCCTTCCCCAACCCTTCTAGGCAACTCCAAACTAGAAGCACCCAACTCCTCTAGCTAACACTTAACAGACACTAGTCAGTTTAAACTCTCCCCCAGCATCAACCATCACTTTGGTCAGACTAACCGAACCCTTTCCCTGCCATAAACATAAAAATAAATAATGTTGTATATCAGACAAAAGGATTTACCTCATAAGAATGTTGGTCGTTTCAATTTCCGAGTCACAACCGAGGTCGTGCGACTCCATCTTCGTTGTCTAGTCTCATTGGAATACAACCATTCCTTCATGACAGTCTACGATACCGATATCGACAACTTATTTATACCCAAGGGCGTATTCTGGATGCACAAAAGTTCGCAACTAAATAGTTTGGAGTTAAAGAGACGTTCCTCTTACTTGGCGTACCACAAAAAGGATTCAAGCATCTGGCATGCTACTTGTTCAAATGCAGACACCTAATTATACCAAAAAAAAAAATTTGTCCCAAATTCTACATAGTTTAAAACAAACCTACCACACCACTCGTCTTTATAATTTCTTATATACACACACACAAAAAAAATCGCCAATGCACTGCAAATTGCCGTCACCACTTTTGGTAGCACCACGACTTGCCGGCTTGACTCCGCTAGTAAACTCGACTCTACAGTCCAAAAAAACGCATTAGCACTAAATAACAAAATAACCCCAAATTTGGCTCCACATATATCTATTATGACTTTATAACACTAACATCACAGCCTAAAATGAAAGCCGATGTGATTTAAGAATTTAAGTTTAATCACATTAACCGTGATGTAGCTCCTTTAGTTTATGTAGAGGGTATAAATGTATCCTTCAACCTGCCATGCCCTACCAACCTCATTGCCCGATCAATTTAGTGTTTACCCTTCACCACTCTACCTGTGAAATCACAATATATATTTCCATTTACTATGGACACCATTTTTGCCATGAATTAATTTCTCAAAAGCCAGGAACTTTTAATGTAATTGAATAATGTTTTTTTCTTTAACAACATTGACTATAATGTTGCCATAACTTTTTCCCAATTCAAGAAATTTTTTGCCATAACTTTTTCCCAATCCAATCCTCAACATATCATGTTCCTAACAATTAAGTTTTGAACATCAAAAGTAAACACGAAACGAACATAAAAAATAAATTGCTTGCTATATTAAATTGTATGGAATAAGTTTTTTTCTTATATAGCATTGACCTTTGAATTGACTTAATCCACAAAATAAAAAGTTCCAAAAAAAATAAAGAGGTGAATCCATGTCGCCCGTCGTCGGCGGCACCATTGCAGACCACCATCTCAAGTTTCAACATTCACAAGTTCAACAAAATCAAACATACATATTCTTGAATTAAGACCAAATTAGAACATGTTACATGACTAACAACATAATTAGAGACCAAATTTGAGTTCGCAAACCTGTCGCAACTGCCACCATTAGATACCAATGTCTCCTCTCTGGTAAAGCCGTCGTCAGCATCTCAATCCTTGAACTAAATCTCACTTTGTTTGTCATTTTATATTCCCTAAACTTACAAAATGAAGGGGAAAAAATGGGGTTTTCGTCAATTTTTTCTCTAAACTTACATATTAAGAAAACTCATCCACATTTGCATTAGTTTCCTACAAAGTTAAATCAGTATGATAATATTTTGACAAGACTTATGAAATTACTTTCACATAGGCTCAGAGCTACTCAAAGGATATACCACCATGGCTGCAAGGGGGGTTGCAGTTAAACACCTGCCATCCTCCAACCTTGCCAAGCCAAAGCGAAATCGTCACAGTATTTTACTCAGGTGATTCAGCTCATCATAGCCAGTCTAGCCGAAACCCTGACAGCACAAAAGCTTGGGTTTCTTGGTTACATGCATCATAACCTGCAACAACATAAAACAACAAACAATGAAATGCAAACCCTAAAATAATTAAAAAGACCACATATAGATTTCGCCATACCTTAAAAGAATCAGGCACATATCGCAACCTGAAATGGGTCAGAGACCGTCAAGAGCCAAAACAGGACAACACCGCCCATAAAATCCAATGCCAGCAGCCCACAACATCCCCATCCACCTTTGGCGGTGGATCTGCCATGGTCGAGAGAAAGAGAAAACATAGTAAAAAT